>CM044105.1:2605715-2693935 GCA_024174645.1 Lemna minuta
TTTTTCTCCGAAGTTTTATTGTTTGATTCATGGACGTTGGATCTTCCGACTCTGATTGTCGAGTCGAAGAAGAAGCGGGAAAACGCCATGGCGAAGAGGTAACAGAGGGAAGAGTGATCGAGAAGAAGAGAAGGAAGTCCAGACAAGATAGATCAAGAGGGGACTTCAGAATAGAAGAAAGAAAGAGAGAGAACGGAAGAGAGGGAGCGTGGGTATGAGGGTGAAATCTGTTGGGAATAAGATCGGTGTCGCTTGACTATCCACACGTGATCGAGAGATCGAGAGATGAGGAGAGATCAAGCTATACATTCGTCGAACAGGTTGGGTGAATTTATAAATCACCTGACCAATCATAAGAGGAGAGAGGAAAGTGGTTTCCAATGACCACCGCAAGTCGCTCCCGTCGCACGTGACGAGTCCTCATCTGAACTGTCTTAAGTCTCCTCATCCGACACTCTGATTAAAAGCATCACTACCTGAAACAGAAATAGGAAGAGCTGTTGCCTAAAACGACAGAAGATCATCGACCCTCCGTAACTGCCGCTGAGCTGGAGCATCCCCATCAATCTCCTCCATGCTCTAGCTCCTCCATAGGAGTACTACGAATGCCGATCCGACCGCCCATCTCCTGAAATTTCAATCTTCTGAGAGCTTTTGAGAACATATCAGCCAATTGGTCTTCCGTCCGGATAAACGCGATTTCTATCTTCTTGTCTTCTACACATTCACGGATGAAGTGATAGCTGGTATCAATGTGTTTCGTTCTGTTGTGATGAACCGGATTCTTACTCAACGTGATTGCTGATTGGTTGTCCACCAGCAGCTTTACCTTTGTCTCTTCATTGTTTGTCAATTCTCCGATCAGCCGATTCATCCACACGGCTTGATAGGTAGCCGTAGTTGCAGCAATATACTCGGCTTCACAAGATGACAGAGCGACTATGCTTTGCTTCTGAGATGACCAGCAAACCGCCATCCCACCAAAGAAAAAGATGTGACCGGATGTGCTCTTCCGAAAACAGCAATCCCCTGCAAAATCGCTATCACTATACCCGATTAATTCTCCTTTCAAATCTCCCTTCTTGTAGAGTAAACCGTAGTCTTCTGTCCCCTTTACATATCTCAGCACTCGCTTCACCCCATTATAGTGCTCTTGGGTAGGATTTTTGATGGAGAATTATTTTGAAACATGAACACAAGGGTTCTAATTGAACCTATCCTCCTCCTTATCCACCAACTTGAAAATTATCCATTCATTAAATGGATGAAGAAGACCTCTCTAGATAATTAAAGAGAGCATATATATTAAGGGAATTATCTTCCCTACCTTCCCTATTTTATACTGATCTAAAGATTGACTTGGTCAAACATTTAATCCTTATCTTTAGAAACCTAGAATTCTTTGAATGGACCAATACAACCACCCTTTTACCCTTGATATAGGTTCCTAATTGTCCAAACCACATCCACTATATCATAGGTAACCTTGTATATTTATAAAGTAATGATCTCAAGAAGTTACTAGGAATCTATTTGTATTTTCCCTTTCTTTGAATACCACCTCTAGTTAAAATTATAAGAGAGATCTTTATCTTATCACCAATGGAAGGAGTATCTACAGATTCCACATCAAGATAAGCCTTGCCCGAGTAAGCCACACACACCTATGACGATAATCAGCAAGACGGCTCTCTTATCAGTGAAGTCAGACATGAGACCACTTTCCTAATCTATGAAGAGTCCAAAATCATCACGTAAGCATGCAAGAGTCATTCTCTAAATTATCCAAGATCTCCAAGAAAAGATCAAGGATGTCAACCTCATGCATGAAGAACATTACAGTCAAAATCTCGTCAAAGTGATTATGAAAACAGCAACAGCTAGGGAAGGTCTTATGGGTTTAAATAACATCAGGAACTATTTCCGACAGAATCAACAGCTCCATTGAGGACGAAGACTATTCAGCACAAGAGGAAGCTCGTAAGTTAAAGAAATTTCTGTACCTACCATGAGATCCGCAGGAAGGCGATAAGCAAGGTCAACGCCCAGCGACTCTTTATCAACAGTGAAAGCACCTCATCCAGGGTACGTTCTCACTGGTCAAAGGACTCCGGAAGTCACTCCGTCACCTCACTCTGATGACAAGGAGCTGGCGGAACTTCACCAACGTTTCTACAAGACAGGATAGAAGAAAGAGAAAATGTCAGAAAATCTCTCCAAGAAGGAGATCCCATTTAAAAGAAAAGAGAAGAACGGATCACACCTCGGGAAGACTTTTCCCGATCTCACTTCGTGCAACCCCTGGCCACGTACATCTCGTCTTCGAAGTGAAATTTCCGTCGTCGTTACGCGCCTTCCCCGAGCGTCGCCGCGACGTCACCCAGGTGCGCTGACAGAAGACCAGTAGAAGTCTTCCCGATATCTGGCAGTCGACGCTCCCCAAGAAGAAAGACCGACCGGTTGAATAATTACGTGACCATAAAACGACACCTCGGAAGACTCTGAGAAGGAACGACGCGAGTAGCTGAAATACTTCCCGGACCTACGCATTAAAACGACGCCGCCACGCTGGCGTCCAAAGCACGAATCGGCCAGTGCAGTACCACGCGAAGTCCAAGTCAAATGAAGATAAGTTTCCGCCACTTTAGAAGAATCCATCGTCCAAAGTATTCCGAGGTCGACTGATCATGGTCGCGAGCATCAAAGAAAACGCGGGAAATCGTTACTTATTCCAGCGAATTCCACTCGTCCTCGGATCCACTTTCCCCTCAGCAATTAAATAACAACATACAACAGGAGTTAGTCCGGCCGCGACTGTTCATTCGCGAACAAAACTCACTACGATGCGACGTCTCACATAACTGCATTTCTTCTATTTTCTATAAAACGAAGATCTGTAAGAGAACACGGTTAGATGTTTTTTGATAAATTTGGGTTTACCCTTTGGTTCGTTTTACCTGTGTGTTCACTGTTCTTCCTGTGTCTCCTCCATTCTCCCGCACCTTCTCTCCTCTCCGAGTTCTATCCCTCTTTCCCTTTCTCCCTCCCGTTCTTTCCTCTTTCATCCATCTCAAAGAAAGAATTCAACAGAGGAAATATCTTGTTCAGTGGAGCGATTCGGGAGCATCGCTTCTTCCTTCCATCTCAGGTATCATCCTCCATCCTCTTCACGTGAATTAGTTCGGATATTATATCTAAGTCCAACATTGACCTTTTCGGAGACTTCATCCCTCTCCGTGCCGTGAATATTATCCGAGAATCTCTCTAAATATCTCTTTTATCTCCATAATATAATAATAAAATATTATATGTATTATCGCTCTATTCATACCGTCGCATCCTTCTTATTTCCATATATTCTCTCTTAACCGTAAACTATTATTCTTAAATTATTCTCCAGACGTCACTCTACTTATTTCGTAAATCCCTTCATTCCCTCTCCATTCTCTATATTATGATATATATATTATAATTTCTTCACCATTCTCCTCTTCTAAACATTCTCCTTCCCAGTATTGCTAATCTTCCTCTCATATTTCTTTTATCATTTCCTCCCACCTCTTCTTATAAATTACCCAATAACTAATCCTTACTTATTCTATTCTTAAATATTTCTCACTCACTTAAACACATTATTCTCTTCTCTTATTAATCATCTTATCATCCTTACTAAATCATTATCTATCTTTATATTCTTGAATTATATCACACTATATTCTCACTGATTTCCTAATATCTTTTCATAGTGATATCATTCATAGGTCCTCCCTAATTTGTAGGAATATTATCAATGTTAGAAATATCCTACATCAATTTTCCATGTATCGACTGAGTATTCCCACCGAGAACAGAAGATCAGGCCGCGTGTGTGTTAAATACCTCAGACTGCCAATTAGACTACGATAGACAGTGGAATTGACCGTTGACCTTCCTTCTTCATTGGTAAATTGTGCTCGAGCTTCAAGTGGAGTGATGGCCGCATTGCATTCCCCAAGTTTGGCATGCTGTAGGACCTTCTGTGCATAAGCCGTTTGGGACAGAAAGATGAAGTTCTTACCTTGCTTCACTTCTATTCCCAAATAAGAACTGAGTGAGCCCAAATTGCTCATGTCAAATTCTTGAGTCATCTCGGTCTTGAATGTCTCTATGTCATCAGAGCTTGACCCTTTGACAATCAAATCATCAACATAAACACCAAAAATTAAAGTGCTAGCATCCGATCATTTGAGGTAGAGTGACTGTTCATAGTTGCTCTTGATGAAGCCAAGTGAGATCAGACATGTGTGTAGCTTAAAATACTAAGCTCTCGGGGCTTGCTTCAGTCCATACAAGGTCTTTTTGAGTTGAAGAACACATCCTTCCTTCCCTTTGACCAAAAACCCTTCCGATTGCTTCACATAGATCACTTCATTGATCTCTCCATTAAGAAACGCTGACTTGACATCGAGATGATGGATCTTCCATTCCTTAAGTGTTGCCAAGGCAATCAGTATCCGAATTGTCTCAAATCGGACAACTGGAGCATAGATTTCATCATAATCTATACCTTTTCTTTGTGAGTAACCCTTCACTACTAATCCGGCCTTGTATTTGATGACTTCTCCTTGTGGGTTTTTCTTCAATTTGAAGATCCACTTTAGTCCAATTGGTCTACAATTGGGCAGGGGAGTTACCAATTCCCATGGATTGTTTTTATCAATGGCCAACATTTCTTTTCTCATGGCCCGTCTCCATACGTCTTCATGAGCAGCTTCTGTGTAAGAGAGAGGTTCTTCACCTGAGAGTAGATGAACTTCCTCGTCTTGGGTGATGGGGGAGGTCTCAGAGTACAGGTCAGTCAATGCCGTGTATCTTGGAGAATGCATATCTTCTGAGACATGGGATGAGGAGGTCACTTTGGTTGAGGCCTCCTCTTCTTCATCCGACAGTTCAATTTGGCCTTCAAGTGCCTGATCAGAGAGAAAATTAGGTAGGAAGGTGAGTGGAAGTGAGTTTTCATCTTGCGTTGACCAAGTCCACTTCTCATCTTCTTCAAATATAACATCTCGGCTGATGATCACCTTAGAGTTGATCGGGTCAAAGCAATGATATACCTTTGATCCGAGTTCATATCCAATGAAAATCATAGGTTTACTCCTATCTTCTAACTTACTTAGGTGACCCTTTGTTTCCTTCACATGGACAATTGATCCAAAGATCCTCATGTGGTCAACCGAAGGTCTCCTCCCAGTCCACTTCTCGTGAGGAGTTTGACCCTGCAAACTTTTGGTAAGTGATCAATTAATAATGTATACTTATGTACTTACTACTTCTCCCCACAATTCTCTTGGAAGGTCTTTGGCTTTCAACATAGCTCGGACCATGGACACCACTGTCCTGTTCTTCCTTTCCACTACGCCATTTTGCTGAGGTGAGTAGGGGGCAGTCAATTGCCTGTTGATTCCATGCTCCAAGCAGTATTTTGAGAATTCATCCGATGTGAATTCTCCTCCTCTATCTGATCTGAGGGTCTTAATCTTCAATCCCTTCTCTATCTCTGCCAGATTTTTGAAACGCTTGAAGGCTTCAAACGCATCGGACTTACACCACAACATAGCCACCCAAGTTAGTCGGGAAAAGTCATCAATAATAAGCAAGAAATACCGGCTGCCTCCTAGGGTAGGTAGTGAGATAGGCCCACATATATCTATGTGGATGAGCTCTGTGCGAGAGGAACACGAGAGAGAGAGAAAAAGTGGCTAGGGTTTGTGTATTTTTGATGGATACATGCACGCATAGATATATAGGAGAGAGATAGAGAGGAGAGAGAAAGTGGGCTTCAAGGCCCAATAGGAGAGAGGAGATGATGGGCTTTAACACTCCCCCTCAAGCTGGAGCGTGGAGGTCAAACATGCCTAGCTTGGATCCGATGGTCTCATATGTAGGGCCTGGTAGGGCCTTAGTAAAGATGTCTGCCAACTGATGTGCGGAAGCGACGTGTGGGGTACATATGGTACCGTTAACGACGTACTATCGTATGAAGTGGCAGTCGATCTCAATATGCTTCGTCCTCATATGGAACGTCGCATTACTGGCGATAAAGGTAGCAGCCATGTTATCGCAGTACATCTGCATAGGCCCTTCTGGCGGGAAGCCAAGCTCGGTGAGAAGAGAGCGTAGCCACAACATTTCTGCCGTGGTATCCGCCATGGCTCGATACTCGTCATAGGCACTAGATCGGGACACGATAGACTGCTTTTGAGAGCACCATGTGACCAGGTTACCTCCAACATAGGTGGCATATCCACCATGTGACTTCCGATCCTCCTTGTCACCAGCGAACCCAGAGTCAGAGTAGGCCTCAATGTGTAGATGACCCTGTGGCCGATACAAGAGGCCCTTCCCCGGAGCTCTCTTAAGGTATGCCAGAACCCGATAGACACCCTCCAGATGGATAGTGCGAGGAGCCTGTATAAACTGACTCAAGACACTAACCGCATAGGAGATGTCCGGGCGAGTCACGACGAGGAAGATCAATTTCCCCACAAGTCGGCGGTAGAGGCCTGCATCCTCGAGAAGTGCGGTAGCATTGTCCCACCAATCCACATTCTGCTCCATGGGTGAGGAGGCCGGCTTGCACCCCAGCATCCCTGTCTCCTCCAAAGAGATCAAGCGCGCACTTCCCGCCGACAAATGGACATCTGTCCCCCGACGGTAAGCAATCTCAAGTCCAAGAAAGCACTGGGGGAGACAAATCTCGTGTCACGAAGTGTTGAGCCAGATAAGCCTTGGTCGCAGCCACCTCGGGCTGTCGCCACTACCAGTGATGATGATGTCATCCACATACACAGCCAGGATAACACATCCATGCTGGGGTGCGTTTCCGCATGACGCTGGATCGGATACGTAGAGACGAAGCCATACGAGAAGAGCAGCTGGCGAGAACTTGTGGAACCACGCACGCGGGCTTTGCTTCAGCCCCATAGATAGTCTTCTTGAGGAGACACACCTCGTAAGACTCCCCCGAGCAACGTACCCGTGCGGTTGCTCCATGAATACCTTCTCATCGAGGTCTCCGTAAAGGAAGGCGTTGGACACGTCCAGCCGATGAAGCGGCCAGACTCGATCCAGAGCAATGGGAGAAGAGGACACGGATGGAGCTGAGGCGCGCCACGGGCGAGAATGTCTCATGATAGTCAAGACCATAGGCTTGAGAAAAAGCCACGGGCCATGAGACGCGCCTTGTAGCGAGCGATGGAGCCATCGAGATTGTACTTGAGGGAGTACACCCACTTGCAGAGAGACAACATTGGCATCAATAGGCCGAGGAACCAGCGTCCCTGTGTCTCTCGCTGGATGAAGGCCGCATACTCCACATCCATCGCCTCTTTCCACGCCAGTACTCCGCAACGCCTCAATATACGACTTGGGAATTGACTCGGTTAGAACGGCAAGGGCAAAGGACTCGATAGGAAGGAGAAAGGCGGGGCAGGAGAGACATGATGGGCGATAGGGTATTGCGTGCGATCGGCGAGTGCCCTTGCGAAGGGCAATGGGAAGTTCAAGGTCAGATACGGGAGGCGGTGGGGAAGGTGGTGGTGACAATGTAGCCTGAACAGTGGATAGCGGCGAGGAGGGAGGTTCCGGCTCAGAGGATGGATCAGACTGGAGGGATGCCAAAGAGGGTGACGCCTCAAGCAAGGGAATCGGGACAGTCATAGGGAGGTCGGTAACAGTGGTAGCAGATACCAAAGGAAGGAGGGATGGGGAGGAGAGATCCTCGCCAGACTGAGTAGAGGTAAAGTAGGGAACGACCTCATGGAAGGTCACATCTGCCGAAGTAACGTACTGGCGCCGATCGGGGAAGTACACACGGTAGCCTTCTGAGTCTGAGAGTAACCGACAAACACACCCTTTTGTGCACGAGGAGCCAGCTTGGAGAGGCCGGGGGTGTGATCCTGGACAAAGGCAGTGCAGCCGAACACTCGAGGTGGTAGAGAGAAGATATTAGCAGCAGGAGTCAATTGCTGAAGGGGAATAGCACCTCCAAGAGCGGCAGATGGAAGACGGTTCACCGCATGTAGCGCTCGAATAGCTTCGCACTGGAGATACCGAGGTACCTCATAGCAAGTAGCAGTGTGCGTACCATGTCCAGGAGGTGTCAATGCTTCCGCTCTACCACCCCGTTCTGCTGCGAGGTATATGGGCAGGTAGTCTGATGAACTATGCCATGAGCCAGATAGAGTTCCTCAATCGCCTTTTGAGTGAACTCAAGTGCATTGTCCGTGCGGAGGACTTTGACCATCGTCTCGTACTGGGTAATAATCTCAAGTAGAAAGTGCTGAACGCGAGAAAGTACCTCCTTTCGACTCTTCAGGATATATGTCCAACTCGCCTGGGTGTAGTCATTGACGGACACCATGTAGTACTTTCCTCCTGTAGGAGATGGATGCGGGGCCGGACCCCAAACGTCACAGTGAACCAAGTCAAACGGGCGATGGGTAGGTGGACCAGTGTGCGATGGATACGACGATCTATGGTGCTTCCCTAGTTCACAAGACTCACAATGAAACTCAGATAAGTTTAACCAAGGTAGAGTTTCTTTAAGTTTGACAAAACTAGTGTGCCCCAATCGACAGTGCCACAAAAGAGAGTCATGAAGGGAACTAGAGGAAGCAGAGAGTGCAAAAAGGGCTTGAAGTCCCGTGGATGGAGAGTCAGCCACTAGCTCCTAGATGCCTCGTCTGTTCTCACGGCCCAGTCCAATCCTCCGGCCCGTGTCGAGATCCTAGAAGACGCAGTGATGAGGAAGGAAAAACACACCACAGTGAAGGGCTTTAGTGATCGCAATGATGGATAGCAGATTCGCAGGGAATCCAGGAATATACAAGACGTTCTGTAGAGGAAGGGAAGAGGTGGGACGAGACTGGCCAGAGCCAAGGACAGGACAGGAATGACCGTCAGCAATACGGACGTCAGGAATGGAGATTTCAGGCCGATAAGAAGTGAGGACAGAGGGAAAACCAGTCATATGGGAAGATGCCCCCGAGTCAATAACCCAAGAAGTCATATGAAGAGTTGAGATAGACGGCGTACCTGGAGAAGATCCCCGTCCTCCCGCATATGACACCAAGCTGCTCGTCAGGGCCGCAAGACTGGCTGATGGTGCCGCGGTCGGACAAAGTGAGGAGGCCCGTGATGCCTGAATGTAGGCCAGCTCCGAGGGAGATAGTGCGAGGCTGACCGTTCCCGACGCCGAGGGAGTAGTCAAGGATGATCCATCCGCCGTGGACATAGTCGAGGATGTCTTGCCTCCAGAGGCAGCCATGGCCCAAGCAGGCTTCCCTAACTCCTTCCAGCACTTCTCTGACGGGTGAGTCGTCTTCCCGCAGTACTTGCAGGGTGGATAGGAGGTCCGGGTCTTCCCGGAAGGTGTGCTCCGCCTGGGAGCCCTGCCTGATGCGATGAGTGCGGAAGTCTCGATGGGCTGCGAGGACTGGGAGGTGGGCAGGCTGTCCTGCACTCGAAGAGCGGCCGCAAAGATCTCCTTAGTGGGTAATACTCGTAATCCTCCAAGCACCTGTCCTTGGATCATGTCAGCCAACTCAGGACGTAACCCGGTGAGAAATGCTCCCGCTCGGAGCTCATTGCGGTACCGTCTAAGTGTATCAAGATCCAAGACTAGTGGCTGATAGAGCTCGAGGTTAGTGAAGATGGCATCGACCGATCCATAGTAGCTCTGGAGAGTCCGGGTTCCCTGGCGACATGCAAATAGCTCCTCATATAGGCGAACTGTCCGGCTTATGTTGCTCTTGTTGGCATACATCATCTCCAAGTTGAGCCACAGGGCGCGGGCAGGACGAGTCATGCTGAGCGGCTCCATGATCTGAGTCGCTACACTAGAGATAAGCCAGGAACATACCGCGGACTCCAGTCTGCTCCATTCCAAGTACTCCGGGTTCGATTCCTTCGGCGAGGAATCAATCAGATGATGCCGAAGACCATGGGTGTTGAGGAACTCCAGGAAAGCGCCCCTCCAGGGCCCATGATTGGACCCGTCAAACGTGTATGCCGGCTTGGCCAGGGCACTCACGATAGAGTGCTTTCTGGATTTCCAGGGCAACCCCGTCTGCTGAGAGGGCTGAGTGACATCAGAGGATGACGACACGGTGGTTGGCTCGGCCATGAGGAGATTAGCAGCTGTGAAGATGCAGAGTAGCGGAGGCAAGGCGGCGGCGGCCGGCCAGACGGGAACGGCCAGACAGGGGAGCAACAGCGGTGGCTAGACAAAGGCAGAGCAACGGCGGCGTCGGAGGCGGATCGCAGGGAGGCGGATCGCCGGGGAGGCAGATCGGCGGCGTCGGCGGCAGGGCGACGTCGCAGGGTGTTGCAGGGCGTCGCAGGGCGGTGTCGCAGGGCGACATCGCAGGGGAGCGGATCGGCGGCGTCGGCAGGGCAGCTTCGTAGGCGGCGGCGCAGGGAAAGGCGTCGCAGGGCAGGGCGGCGTCACGGCGGCAGGGCGGCGTCGCAGTGGCAGGGCGGCATCGCAGCAGCAGGGTAGGGCAAACCGTAGATCTCTCTCTCCTAACCTCGCTCTGATACCATGTGCGAGAGGAACACGAGAGAGAGAAAAAGTGGCTAGGGTTTGTGTATTTTTGATGGATACATGCACGCATAGATATATAGGAGAGAGATAGAGAGGAGAGAGAAAGTGGGCTTCAAGGCCCAATAGGAGAGAGGAGATGATGGGCTTTAACAAGCTCCAATGGCTCAGTTGCTTGGAAGGTTGACTTCTTGGGGAATGAAGTCTTGTGGTGCTTTCTTGCAACACAACTACGACATAACTTGTTTGGAATGTTGATGGGGGGTAGTCCTTTAACGAGTTTCTTGTTTGACATCTCCTTCAGAGTATGGAAATTGAGATGTCCAAAGCGAGAATGCCATAACCAGTCTTCGGCAATGTCTTCAGTCATGATTAGACATTGGTCATTGATACTCAACTTCAGTAGATAGAATCGCCCTCTTGATCTATGAACTTATGCAAATAATTGACCGTTAGGATTGAAGATGGTAAGTTTACCTTCACCCATAATCATTCGGTAGCCTTCCTCATCCAAACGACCAAGACTCACGATATTGGCTTCCAGTTTAGGAACAAGCAGAACATTGCCGAGACAAAGGATGGAACCACAACAAGCAGAACGATATTGGCTTCCATCCCTTTGATTGACTTCAATTTCTATTTTTCAGATTTGGATCCTTGAATTATCGCCAAACTTCATGAAACCGGTAGTAGATTCGTCCAAATTACTGAAGAACTCTCGTCTTCCCGTCATGTGATTTGTAGCTCCAGTATCCAAGTACCAGAGAGCAGGGTCGGAGGACGCTCCCTCAGATCCATGGAGAAGCAAATCGCTTACCTCTTCCACTACCGCCATAAGAAGAGAAGATGTCGCGACCACCGTGTTGGAAGAACTTGCTGAAGCTGCTGCCGCTGCCGGGGTAGCTTCCGCCACATAGGCTCTATGTTGTAGGATATTTCTAAAATGGATAATATTCCTACAAACTAGGGAGGACCTATGAATTGATATCACTATGAAAAGATATTAGGAAATCAGTGAGAATATATTGAGATATAATTCAGGAATATAAAGAAATATGATGACTTAGTGGGGAAGATAAGATGGATAATAAGAGAAGAGAAGAAATATGGAAGAGGAATAATCGGAGAGAGTATTATTGGAATAGTGAGAGAAAATATGAATGATAGAAGAATATATATTAAAGAATATAGTTAGCGATGATAGAGGACATACTATTATATATTTTAATATATAGGATAGAGAAAAGATGATGAGCGATGAAGATAGAACGAGAGGTGGAGGGAAATAGGGAAACAAAATAAGTAGAGAAGGCATGACGAAGCGAGTACAGATGGATAGAAAGTCAATGCTGGACTTATGGGTTTAGAATAGGAACTATTATTCACCTTGAAAATTTAGGGATGATACTGGAAGGCGACTAGGAGATGATGCTCTCGGATTCACCGTTTGACCCGGATCAACCTCGTATGCGACGGACTTGAAGTGGAAGAAAGCAGACAGAACGGGGAAAGAAAAGTGAGGGAGGTAGAACTCGGAAATGAAGAGGATGCGGGAGAAAGGTGGAGACACAGGTAAGAACACGATGAACACATAAGGGTAAACGTAACCAAAAAGGGTAACCAAATTCTTTATCAAAAAACATCTGTCTCTTTTCGTTTACACTTTGCGTTTTATGAAGATAGAAGAAGGTAGTTACGGCAAACGTTGCTTCGCCACAGTTATTGTCCACGTTGGCAGAATGGTTTCTCACCGGCGGCATTTCCTATTGTTGATGTTGCGCATGATATTGGACATTCGGTGGAAATGCTCCTAGGCGGGGAGAGGCGTTTATTTTCCGTTCTCGGTTAAATGTGGACCAGGCTTGGCGTCTAACGAGACGAGACCGTGAGGTCGTCGATTTCAGACGGTCTCGTGTCAAAAATAATACCGAAGTTACCAATTTTGGGAAATTAACTCAAATTGAGTGACATAATGGTAAATAAGGGTCGAATCCACAGGAAAATAATAAATTTCTTTATGTATTCTTCAAATTTGATCAAATCGAATGATGAATTGATGATAGAAATTGGGGAAAATGGTAAATTATGAAAGATAACTTCAAATCAATTCCACGGAATCGAGAATCATCAAATTTGGACTTGATTTCGTGGAGAAATCGAAGATTGAAGTGGAGAGAAAATTTTGGAATCGTAAATCGCCATTTTATCTAAAATCCAACCAAATTGAACCTTAAATCCTAATCTAAATCGAAATCAAACTTGAATAAACTAAATCTTAGTAAAAACTGCTTCCACTAACCACGATTAGCGATCGGATTAGCTCGATTAAACTGATTAATCGACGAAAAAGACGAAGAACGCCTTCGCGAGTTCAAGCTACAATTTCTACCGATCTATACGATGAAATCTTGATTTCAAGAGCTCCGGAGGTGCGGAATTGAAGGTAGAACACGTTGAGATCAAGAGAAATGAGAGGGGAGGTGTCTATACAGCTCAATTAGATTGATTTCCAACTCGAATGCTTAGAACATCAGAAGAACACATAGTTTTGTAGTACATTTGGGAGTAATCGTCCGATCAAAACGATCGACGGTTACGATGGAACGGTCTATCGTGGACCGTTTCAAAAAAGTCGTAGCCGTTCGATCGCGGTGGACGGTCCAGATGCGCTATGATGAAATGTGTTATAAAACGCCTTGATTTGCGCCCCTTGGATCGCGATCGGACGGTCGCGATGCAGTCCTTGAGATTTAATCGTGGCCATTATAACGCCTGAATTAAGACACGTGTGTTTGATCAGATCCGGTGGACCGCGAGCTCACCCGATCGACGCTCGATGTTCCGTGCTTCGCCCGATCCAACGCACGACAATTGGCCACGTCACCTGTATCTTAAAAAACTGTGTGGGATTTAGTCCCACACGGGGAAAATTAAGGGAATTGATTGGGTTTAAAGGCAGCGATGGTTTTAGGGGTCGAATACCCTTCCGATATACGGAAGGCTGAACATTATGCACTATAGACTATATAAAATATATTTATAAATATTCGTACAAGTCACCTTGCCGCGTAGGCGCTGCGTGGGCCCATGTGGCGCTGCCACGTGGCCCGGAGTGCCACGTCGCATCCACGGGCCCCGCGCGGAAATAAAACTGCTTTTTGCCCTTTTTAATTCATTTTTATCATTTAAAAATTGAAATAAATTCAGATAAATCCGGAAAAAATCCCTAAAAATAGAAAATTCATAAATTTTAATATATAACTCCAAATCAATCCAAATTTCTTTCATTTGATCCGAAATTTAATTATCTATTATTCTAAAAAATAAAAATTGATAAATAATGAGAGTTTGAAATTTTATTTCAAAAACACATTTATTTTTAAGGATTTTAAACTTAAGAAAATATATAGAAATGTTTATAAATCATTTTCTCTCATTATTTTCACTATAAAAACATTTATAATCTCAAGTAAAGATGGGTTATTAATGATTTGTCTTTTAAATCATCATATTTAACCCTAATTTAAGGTATTTTGAGATTATAATTACTTTTTCATGGAATGATAGAAAAATACACATAAGTATGATAACATGCATGGAATAAAAATTATTTATACCTTAATATGCATAAAAAATCATGTTTTATTATGTTAATATAACATGTTATCACACCCCCCAACTTAAATTATTGCTAGTCTCTTAGCAATTTACTATATGATCTCCCTAGAAAGTCTTTTCCTCCTTTGATCTTAATACTAAAAAGGTGAAGTGTATAAATGTTTGATCACGTTTTCCTCATAGTGTAGGTCATAATGATTTAGATTCCATCTCTAGGTTGACTTTTTTTAGTGCATGTTAGGGTAGTGCTCATCGGCTAATGCTCAAGTCTAATTCTTGATTGTAATCAAGGTGAGCCTATCTAAGGTATGATGCTATGGTGCTGAAAATATACTCACTCTCTCATGAGTGGATGTAATTCCTTACCCTCTCCATAACACATCACTCCTTCCCTCAAAATGGAGGCTACTTAGTACTTAGAATTCCCCTCAACTCGCTTTCCTCCTTAAAAGAGTGCAATTCAAAAAGGATTCCTATCTTTGGATGCATCATGTGAGGAGTGATAAGCGTAAAAACACGGTCGTTGAATGTGCGATTTTACGTATCAAACAAAATTTATACTCAACTCTTCGAAACTGATTTTTAAATTAGAACAGTGGCAAGTCGAGGTCGAATCCACAGAGAGGAAGGTTAAAAGATTGAAATCAGAAACTATTTTTTTTTGTATTTTAGATTTAGAAAATGAAAATGATCGATGGAAGGAAGAAAATGTGCGTAGAGATGAAGTGAACCAAACAAGTGCTTCCAAACTCCTTTCGAAGATTGGAAACCCTTGATCGATGGTGAAAAAATGATTTTTAGGGTTTTTCAATGAGAAAATATTGGTAAACAGATGATGAAATCAGAAGAAATGGATAGGAGATAGTTCTAATATAAGATTCGTGATGAAAATACTATCCAATGATGCTCCCTAATCAAAACATACCTTCGAGAGCCGTATATTTTGCCCGGACTTGGCGTCTTGCATCCAACACGAAGAATGAATAGAAGAGGGAAGAAACTCACTGAGAATGAAGTTCAACACATGATGAATGATCCATCATTGCTCTCTTTCCTTCTGGCTAGCCAATGCTAGAAGCATACAACAAAAACATTCATAACCCTAATTTTTTAGTCTCAAAACTTAAATTAGCCCCAGAAGATTCGTGGAGCTTGAAATGACGATTAAGCCTACGAAATTTCAGCCCGTAACTCCATCAGGATCGTGAGATATCGCGATTTTAGTCTGGAGCATTTTTGGTCGTTGATCTGATGTCGTCTCTCTTTAAGTATCCCCGGTCAAACCGCTTTGGTCAAAATCGGTCCGGTCAACGCGCGCCGGTCAGACCTGCAAAACCTGTGAAGAGAGAGAAATGGCAGAAGAGGAGAGAGAAGATCGGAAGAGGAGAAATGGCAGAAGAGGGGAAGGAGAGGGAGAGAGGAGATCGGAAGAAGGAGAGAAAGAGAGAATAGGAGAATGGGAGAAAGGGAGGAGAGGATCAGCGGAGAGGATGGGCGAATAGTGAGGGAGAGCATAAAGGTAGAGAAAGAGAGAGAACTCCTCTCGCGCGACGGCAATTATTTCCGTCGCGAGAGAGGGAAGATCGCGAGAGAGGAGAGGAGGAAGATCGCGGAAGAGAGAGAGAGAGATAGTGAGAGAAAGAGAAGAAAAGGTGGGGAAGAAGAGAGAGGAGAAGAGAAAAGCGAAAGAGAGAGGAAAGA
Source organism: Lemna minuta (assembly GCA_024174645.1). NCBI lineage: Eukaryota > Viridiplantae > Streptophyta > Magnoliopsida > Alismatales > Araceae > Lemna > Lemna minuta. The sequence goes on from CM044105.1 coordinate 2,621,617, forward strand.
CGAGGAGAGAAGAATAGAACGCGAGAGAGAGGAAGAGAGAAGAAGAAAGAAGAGGAGGAGAAGTGGAGAACTCCTCCCGCCTCTCATTGCGACGTACGTCGCGAAGAGAGAGGGAGAGAGGAGAATGGTGTCCTCCTTGCGGTCGCCTCGCGACAGAAACAATTTCCGTCGCGAGGAGACGCGAGGAGAGGAAGAGCTTTTCCTCCTCCCCCTTACGTCGTGGAGGAGGAAGAACTTTTCCTCCTCCTCCCCCTTACGCGCGCACGCGCGCGCGTGCCAGGAGAGGAGTGAATCTCTCCTCGCGACGGAGAGCGAAAGAGTGAGAGAGGGAGAAGGGAAGAGCGAGAGAAGGAAGAGAAAGGGAAGGAGAAGAGGAAGAAGGAGAAAGAAGAGAGAGAGAGAAAGAGAAAGGGAAAGAGAGGAGGAATTTAATTTTCCTCCTCCTTTCGCGCGGCACACGCGCGCGCGCAAGAGAGAGGAGGCTGGGCAGAGAGTGGAAGAGGAGGAAAGGTGGGGAAGAAAGAGGAGAGAGAAGGAGAAGAGGGAGAGAGAGAGAGAGCAAAGGAGAAAAGAGAGTTCTCCTCGCGACGGAAAAGAGAAAGAAAAGAGAAGAGAGAAAGAAAGAAAGAAAGACAGCGGAGGTGAGTGAGAGAGAGAGAGAGAGAGAGACAGAGGAAGAGGGAGAGAAAGAGAGAGAATGGGATAGGAATTTTCCTCCCCCCTCTCCTCGCGACGGAATTTCCGACGCGAAATGAGAGAGAGCGAGGGGAAGAGAAATGGAGGAAGCGGGAGAGAAGAGAGAAAGAGAGAGGAAGAGAGAAATAAAGAGAAATTTCATTTTATAATTAAAGAAAATTATATTCTTGACAAATAAAAATCATTAAATGCTCATAAAATGCTACTAAATTATGAAAAATCAAGAATGTCCTTTAAAACATAGAAATTATCAATTTAATCATTTTAAATCATGATAACACGCATTTATGATTATATTTCAAAGAATAAATGCATAAAATGCATGATATTAATGCATGAAATTGTATGTTATCAAGGAGGCTAAAGGAAATAAAAGATACTATTTCTAAGGGTATGACTTGGCTCAAAGCAAATTTGCTGATAAAACAAAATGGATTATAAAATCAAAGAAGGTACCACTTATGATGATTATACTCCCAAGTGAGGTGGATGATGATGAATAGGGTAGATGGTGGAGATGATAGTGGAGGTAGAGATAAAGGTAGAAGATGTTCCCACTTATTTTCCTTCTTGTAACTTCTTATTTCTCTCTTTCTTTTGACTTTTCTCCTCTTTTTCTTCTTCTTCTTCTTTTTATTTTTTTTTATTTTTTATTTTTAAAGCATTTAAGAAGACTAGAATGATGATGTGGAGGAGTTTTAGGATTTCTGAAGAGAGTATGTAGCAAATGAAGTGTAGTGAAGGTATAAGCACATGTGGGAGGAAAAATGGAAGGTGAGATGGATATGTGAGTTCACTTGGGAGTGTTCATCATCAAAAGCGAAGTTTAAAATAAATTGGTGTTACTACTTGACTACTTTGGAAGAGAAAAACTACATGCATATAAGGAAAGATAGGTGCTATAAAAATTTATGGATCATTGCACTCTTAAAAGGGAAAAGTCTAGAATCGAGAAATTACTTATACTAAGCAGTTTTGTCTCATAGTAGGTAAAGGATGGAATTTTATTTTCTCTCAAATACTCTCCTTTTCAATCTCATAGCATTTCAACCTCTTGATTACTCTTTTTCCTTGGTGCCTGTTAGATACCCAACCCCAAAGAAGTCAACCACTAACTCTAATCCATTGGTCTCTCTAAATCATTTGGCTTTATTACTCAAAATGTAATCATATGGAGTATAAGGTCCTCACTTCTACATCTCTAGTAGGTCAGATTTCTAGATAAAAAGACTTCTAAGGTGGAGTAGATTAGATCAAAATTTTTGAAAAATAGTAGAGCTTTTTCTAAATCGTCACCCCCAACTAGAATCTTTCATTGCCCTCAATGAAAACTACATGCTCATGTGAAAAAGTCATCATGGCATGAAAATAATATAAAAGTGCAGTGAGATGGGTTTAGAAAAGCTCATTAGTCCGTGATGCTCGTGGGATTTCCGGTGCAGGTGCGCCCTTTCCTAATGTCGTTCTCCGATGTCTATAAAAACTGAAAAGAAACATAAAACTAAAAAGGTAAGATAATCTTGGGGTGCCTCCCAAGAGCGCTAAGTTTAACGTCTTCAGCCAGACTAAACAAAAATAAAATCTACGACTACTGATGGGTCGAGGGTGATACGATCACGTCCTCGAGTGCTCGGGAAGATGCAGATTTACCTTATCTGCTGGTGCGGGTGGCTCTTTGGTCAGGTATGGCTTGAGACGGTGGCCGTTTACCTTAAATTGTCGACCGGTCTTAGGGGTCAGAGATGAGTATCGCTCCGCCGTCGAACAATTCTAGAACCACATAGGGACCGTCCCATCTAGAGCGCAACTTTCCAGGGAAGAGTTTGAGGCGTGAGTTGTAAAGCACAACCTTGTCGTTGACCTGGAATGATCGTCGTCGGATGTGTCGGTTGTGGAAGGCCTTGGTCTTCTCCTTGTAGATCGCTGCGTTCTCGTACGCGTCGTGCCTCAACTCTTGTAACTCATGGAGCTGGAAAAGTCGTTCTTTCCCTGCTTCGTCCAGTGCAAGGTTGAGCTTTCGATAGCCCAAGTATGCTCGGTGCTCTAGCTCAACCGGAAGGTGACAAGATTTCCCAAAGATGAGCGGGAAGGGAGACATCCCGATGGGTGTCTTGTATGCCGTCCGGTATGCCCATAGTGCGTCGGGGAGCTTGTGTGCCCAATCCTATCCATCTGGATGAATTATCTTCTTAAGAATAGTCTTGACTTCTCTATTACTTACCTATACTTGCCCATTCGCCTGGGGGTGGTACGGCGTGTTGATGCAGTGATGTACTACGTACTTCTTCAACAGCACCGGGAAGTGCGAGTTTTTGAAGTGTTAGTTGCCGTCGCTGATGATGGCTCTCGGACAACCGTATCGGGCGAAGATGCATCGTGTGATGAATCGTAGAACCTCCCGATGGTCATTTGTCCTAGTGGGAATTGCCTCGACCCACTTGGACACATAGTCCACTGCTACCAATATATACTCTTTCCCGTCAGAAGGTGGGAAAGGTCCCATGAAATCTATCCCCGAAAGATCGAAAATTTCCACCTCCAGGATCGGCCGCATCGGCATCTCATCTCGCTTGGAGATGTTGATTGCCGCTTGACATTGTAGGCATTCCGTGTAGAAACGGTGGGCGCCCTTGAAAATAGAGGGCCAGTAGAAGCCGCTCTGCAGGATCTTGTTCGCAGTCTTTCGTGCCGCGAAGTGTCCTCCGCACATCGATGAGTGACACATCGCCAAAATGTCTCCCCGCTCCTCCTCCGGTACGCATTGTCGGATGATCTGGTCGTATCCTAGGTGGAACAGAAGTGGTTCCTCCCAAAAATAGTGCTTGAGCTCGTGGAAGAACTTATCCTTTTGGTGCGGTTCCAATGCTCTGGGGATCAATCCAGTGACGATGAAGTTGATGATGTGTGCGTACGAGGGGGCGTGACTAGAGAGGGCGAGGAGATGCTCGTCTGGAAATGTATCTCCGATGTCCTCTCCTCCTGAGATGTGGAGACGCGATAAGTGGTCCGCCACCGAGTTTTCGCTGCCCTTCTTGTCTTTTATCTTCATGTCGAATTCTTGAAAGAGTAGCACCCATCGTATGAGTCATGGTTTGGCCGCATGATCAATGTAGATGATGATCTTGCTCCCCAAGATATAAGGCCGGAACTTCTCGAGAGCGTAGACCACCGCCAGAAGCTCTTTCTCTGTAGTTGTGTAATTAATTTGAGCTTCAATTAGGGTCTTACTTGCGTAGCAGATGGCGGTCGGCTTCTTGTCTAGTTGCTGCCCCAAGACCGCTCCCACTGCGTAGTACGAAGCGTGGCACATGATCTCGAAGGGTAAGTCCCAATTAGGACTTTGTAGAATCGGTGCCTCGATCAGTGTTTGCTTCAACGTCGTGAATGCGCGCTTCCCTTCTTCGTTGATGATGAAATCCTTGTCCTTGCAAAGAAGGGTTGTGAGGGGCTTGGAGACTTTCGCAAAGTCCTGGATAAATCTCTGATAGAAGCTGACGTGCCCGAGAAAGCTCCTCAAATCTTTCACGGTACTTGGTAGAGGAAGGTTCTGGATGACCTCTATCTTGGCCTTATCCACTTCTAAGCCTTTGCCCGAGACGATGTGCCCGAGCACTACTCCCTCTCGTACCATGAAGTGGGATTTCTCCCAGCTAAGTACCAGTCGTTTCCTGACGCATACCTCCAGTATCTTCGTCAAGTGAGCAAGACAACTTTTGTAGTCATTTCCAAAGATGGAGATATCGTCCATGAAGTCTTCTAAGCTGTTGCCAAGAAAGTTAGAAAAAATTGCCGTCATGCATCGTTGGAAGGTCGCAGGGGTGTTGCACAGTCCGAATGGTATGCGTCTGAAGGCGAAGGTGCCAAAAGGACGAGTGAACGTGGTCTTCTCTTGATCGTCGGGGTGGATAACAATCTAATTGTAGCCCGAATATCTGTCGAGTAAGCAGAAGTAGTTTGATCATGCCAGTCGGTCCAAGATCTGGTCGATGAACGGTAGCGGGAAGTGGTCCTTCTTAGTCGCAGAGTTCAGCTTCTGGTAGTCGATGCAGACCCTCCACTTCGTCGGTAGGCACGTCTGGATTTCCTCGCTTTTCTTATTCGTCGTGACCGTTACTCTGGCTTTCTTTGGAACAACATGTGCCGGACTCACCCATTGGCTATTGGATATGGGGTAGATGATTTCTGCGTTGAGCCATTTATGCATCTCTTCTTTTACGGCCTCCCATACCCTCGGGTTGAGACGTCTCTAGGCCTCCCTAACGGGTCTCGACTCATCCTCTAGGAAGATGCGATGAGTACATAATGAAGGGTCCAACCGTTTTAGGTCCGTCAGGGTCCATCTGATTGCTTCTTTATTTTTCCTTAGCACTTCCAGTAATTACTCTTCTTGCTTCATGTCCAGCTTGGACGAAATAATTACTGGCTTTGCTTTCTCTTGATCAAGGAAGGCATACTTGAGTGTAGACGGGAGAGTTTTGAGTTCCAAAGTTGGCTCGTCCATCGAAAGCTCCTCATATCTTGCTTCCTCGTCGATCATCATCACTTCTTCTATGCATGCATCTATGTCTTGATCATCGGCGAAGTCGATGGCGCCCAAATCTTTGGAAGCTCGTGAAGGGTATTTCATTAATTAGTTGATGTCGACCTTCACGGTGTGCTCTCCCACCTTGAGAATTACTTCTCCTTTCCCCAAGTCGGTTACGGCTTTGGCGGTAACTAGGAAGGGCCGTCCTAAGATAATTGGGGCTTGGCTCAGATCCTTAGTCATTTTCATGTCGACCACTAGGAAATCTACCAGGAAATAACAATCCTCTATTCTTACGATGACATCCTCTACTAATCCATGGGGTTTTCTAATAGATCCATCGTCTAAGCATAATTCTACTAGGAATGGTTGTAACTCCCCTACATGATAAAGATCGAATACAGCTTTAGGGAGGATGTTGATACTAGCTCCTGTATCTAGTAGGGATCTAGTGAAGGACATTCCTCCTATCTCACTCGTGATCATGGGTGCTCCCAGATCTCTCTTTTTTATGGGTAAGGAATTCATCATGATTGAGCTTACCGTCTCACTAAGTTGAATCCTTTTACGGTTTCTATGGGGAGTACATATACCTTTTAAGAATTTTGCGTATGAAGGATATGCTTGATGGCTTCTGTCAAGGGAATGGTTATCGTCACCTTTTTAAAGGCGTCTAGTAGGTTGTCATCAATTTCACTATTCTTGGCTTTAGGTCTATTAAGAGCTTGAGGATAAGGCACATGGGGCTTATATTTGTCGAGATTGGGTTCAGTCGTAACCTGTTCATCCTTGTCCTCCGAGTTAGTGTCTTGCTCGACGATAATTGGCGTTTCTTTTTCTTCATTTTGGCCTTGGTGGAAAGGGTGATCCGTGTATGGATCCTGTAAAGCTTTCCCACTCCGAAGGCTTGATATGGCCAGGGCTGATTCTACGGCTTCCTCGTCGACGTGTACATGGTTGATATTGTGAGTCTGGGTAGACGAAGCTCCTTAATTCCTTAGATTTGCCGTGGCCTGCGAGGGTAATTGGTCAGTAAAAGTTACTTGCTTACCCTTTTTGTCCGTCGTCGGTTGGACGTTCATCTTGACGAAGTCTTGAATTTCGTCCTCGCGTGAGTTCATCCTCGTCATTTTCTCCATTAGTTGCGAGATCGTGCCGAGGATCGGGTTGGATGTCGGCGTGTTTTGGCGTGGAGCTTGCGTGTATGCTCGTGGTTGAGTCGGCGGGACGAACGACGACTGTCTTTGATTAGGGTAATTTTGCTGACCGTTGTATTGTGGAGGATAGGGTTGATCGTTGTTCCTCCTATAGCCATTATTCTGTGAAGAATTGTTAAAAATAGGGGTATTTTATTGGTTAGGATAATTACCTAGATAATTTGGTCATCCCTGTTGACTCGGTCCTCCTGATGGACCTTGTCTATACATCCCTTGCCCTTGGATTGCCATCACGAGGCAATCTAATTCGACATGGTCGAATCTCGAGCAAGTCGCGCATGGTGATGCCTCTTGGAGTGAGACGGGGGCGAGTCCTTCGGAACCGTTGCGGATGTTGAGTCTGTCCAGTAGTAAGTTCTGGACTTCCGCCATTTTGTCGATTCTTTCAAGGAGCATCCCCATCTCCGCTGATTTGGCGTCGAGAGCTTTCGGCATTGCACCTCTTCCAAATGGTTTTGCCGCATTATGATGACTATTTTCTGCCACCGTTTCGATGAGATCCATCGCGTCGTCTTCGTATTTGCTCATGAAGGTGTGCCGCTAGCTGCATCCAAAAGATATCTATCTTGCAGGCCTAACCCGTCATAAAATATTTGAGTTAATTCGTGGTTAGACACTCCATGGTGTGGACACTCCCTTGTAAGAGCTCTTAATCTCTCCTAGGCCTCGTGGAAAGTTTCACTCGAGCCTTGGGTGAATTCTCGGATGGCTATTCGGACGGAGGTGGTTTTTCCTATGGAATAGTATTTTCTTAAAAATTCTTCCTCCATCTCAGTCCAACTTGTGAATTCTTTCCTGAATTTTAAAAACCAGTCTTTGGCTCTATTTCTAAGGGTAGCGGGAAAGAGTTTCATTTTCATTGTGTCGGCGGGGACATTTTGAAGGTGATTTATTTCACATACCTGGGAAAGCTCATCTACATGTCTATAGAGATCTTCAGAAGGCTTACCATGGAAGATAGGTAGCATGCTCATGACATGGGAATCTATTATAAAATTCGTCCCTCTTCCTAGGGGTGCGTGAATTCTAGTGACGGGTCGCTGGAGGATGGGCCTAGCATAGTCACTAAGGCGTTTCCTGGCATTTCCCTCATCATTCCGGGCCATTTCGACTGGTTCGGTAGGTTCAAAGCTTGAATCAGTCTCGGTAGTATCGGTATTGGTAGCTTCGGGAGTTTGGGAGGATTGTTCAAAGAGGTCTATTTCTAGGGGATTATTCCGTACTCTCTAGGCTGTTCGTCTTCTCATGAAGGGTGGATCGAATACTTAGATGGATAATATCTTATAAATACTTAAAATATATTAGAAATTGAGATCAATTGTACTTGAATGTCTGTCTCTGTGAGAGTTACGCGTTCTTAACGCGATTTTGAAGAAGCGATCGCCCGTAATCCTTAGAAAAGGGACGAAAATCACTTAATGTTGTCGAATTAAGGATCTCGAAGATTGATTTCTACGATTGAAATGCGTGAATTTCAAGAAATTAAGAGAAAAATCCGAGTTGACCAAGTCAAAATTGACTTAATTTGATAAAAAATTACCTTAATTCCCCGGCAACAGCGCCATTTGACAAGATGAGACCGGGAGGTCGTCGATTTCACACGGTCTCGTGTAAAAAATAATACCGAACTTACCAATTTGGGAAATTAACTCAAATTGAGTGGCATAATAGTAAATAAGGGTCGAATCCACAGGGAAATAATGAATTTCTTGATGTATTCTTCAAATTTGATCAAATTGGACGATGAATTGATGATAGAAATTGGGGAAAATGGTAAATTATGAAAGATAATCAAATCAATTCCACGGAATCAAGAATCATAGAATTTGGACTTGATTTCGTGGAGAAATCGAAGATTGAAGTGGAGAGAAAATTTCAAAATCGTAAATCACGATTTTATCTAAAATCCAACCAAATTGAACCTTAAATCCTAATCTAAATCGAAATCAAACTTGAATAAACTAAATCTTAGTAAAAACCGCTTCCACTAACCACGATTAGCGATCAGATTAGCTCGATTAAACCGATTAATTGACGAAAAAGCCGAAGAACGCCTTCGTGAGTTCAAGCTGCAATTTCTACCGATCTATACGATGAAATCTTGATTTCAAGAGCTCCGGAGGTGCGGACTTGAAGGTAGAACATGTTGAGATCAAGAGAAATGAGAGGGGAGGTGTCTAGACAGCTCAATTAGATTGATTTCCAACTCGAATGCTTAGAACATCGGAAGAACACATAGTTTTATAGTACATTTGGGCGTAATCGTCCGATCAAAACGATCGACGGTTACGATGGAACGGTCCATCGTGGACCGTTTCGAAAAAGTCATAGCCGTCCGATTGCGATGGACGGTACAGATGCGCTATGATGAAATGTGTTATAAAACACCTTGATTTGCGCCCCTTGGATCACGATCGGACGGTCGCGATGCAGTCCTTGAGATTAAATCGTGGCCGTTATAACGCCTGAATTAAGCCATGTGCATTTGATCAGATCCGGTGGACCGTGAGCTCACCTGATCGATGCTCGATGTTCAGCGCTTTGCCCAATCCAACGCACGACGATTCGCCACGTCAACTGTATCTTAAAAAGCTGTGTGGGATTTAGTCCCACACTGGAAAAATTAAGGGAATTGATTGGGTTTAAAAGCAGCGACAGTTTTAGGGGTCGAATTCCCTTCCGATATACGGAAGGCTGAACATTATGCACTATAGACTATATAAAATATATGTATAAATATTCGCACAAGTCACCTTGCCGCGTAGGCGCTACGTGGGCCCATGTGGCGCTGCCACGTGGCCCGGAGTGCCACGTCGCATCCACGTGGCCCCGCGCGGAAATAAAACTGCTTTTTGCCCTTTTTTTAATTCATTTTTATCATTTAAAAATTGAAATAAATTCAGAGAAATCCGGAAAAAATCCCTAAAAATAGAAAATTCATAACTTTTAATATATAACTCCAAATTAATCCAAATTTCTTTCATTTGATCCGAAGTTTAATTATCTATGATTCTAAAAAATAAAAATTGATAAATAATGAGAGTTTGAAATTTTATTTCAAAAACACATTTATTTTTAAGGATTTTAAACTTAAGAAAATATAAAGAAATGTTTGTAAATCATTTTCTCTCATTATTTTCACTATAAAAACATTTATAATCTCAAGTAAAGATGGGTTATTAATGATTTGTCTTTTAAATCATCATATTTAACTCTAATTTAAGGTATTTTGAGATTATAATTACTTTTTCATGGAATGATAGAAAAATACACATAAGTATGATAACATGCATGGAATAGAAATCATTTATACCGTAATATGCATAAAAAATCATGTTTTATTATGTTAATATAGCATGTTATCAACGTCCATTGATCTTTATTCGGCGGGAAGGCGGTTCTCGGGGGAAGACGGTAATTCACTGACATGTTCAAACAATCCGCGGAGGACGATAGCTTTGCTAGGAACTCGTGGTAGCAGCGCCAGGAGACGGAGCCGATGCATAATCCTCCTTCGTGGAAGTAAACCAGAGCAGGGAGACTCCTTTTAGATGCGAGCTTCGACGCGTAGAGGGGCACCCAAATATTGGTCAATGAGCCGATGATGACATCGGCGGAGACGACGCTGCACTCCCGCAACTGCGCGCTCGGTACCTCCTCAACGATTGGGAACCTCTCGACTCGCCCGTCGCTGAAAGTTCGGATAAGCCCTTCGATCTCCTCCACCACGACGACATCCATTTTGTCAAGAATGTTACAAGGGGTCTGGTCTTCTCTTCTGGCTTTGACTGTTGATCAATGTTGAGCTCGCGACATAACTTTTTTCACATTCGGTGATGCAAGGAGCGTCGTGGATGTTTCTGGAAGTTGCGACAGCTTCACGCTTGAATGACGGATTTGGTCTCGCATGCATGACGTGGAGAGAGGAGGGGAATACTTAGTCTTGAACATTGAGAAATTCCAGGCAAGTGTAGGGAACGAGCGGGGATTCTGTCGTGATGATGTCGCGAATGGTCGTAGGAGATTTCTTTCCTCGCGAGCAATCTCCTTCTTCATCTTGTCCTGCTCTTCTCGTCGTTCTTATTCCTAATAAGGAGTTTTCTCTCTGCCCTTTGGGAGATCAAGAGACTGTCTAATGTCTTCGTGGAGACGATGCTCAAAGTATAAGACGGGAGGACCGATCCCTGAGATGACCTTCGTGTCTGTTCATTATTCCAAGTCTCCTAGTAGGATGACCCGTGGAATGAGCTCTAATCTCATGAGAGGTTGTAATGGTTATTTTATTCCTATTCGAGAGGTCTTGAATCCAGCTAGGTGGGATGGGGTAATGCATAAGCCCGGAACTTTCCTTCCTTTCGGTGGGGAAAGCAGGCTCTGCCCGAGCAACTATCTGACAGAGATGGAGATCTCTGTTGTCTTCTCTCCTTTAAAGTGGCTTCATCTTTTTGCATAGTTTCTTTGGAGAAGATCTTCTCCTTTTCTTTTCTTTTTTTATAACTGATGTGAGGCCTTCAGTGCCACTATCTATAAGGATCTCAGATTCAAGGGAATCCTGGATTGGGTTCTTCGAGGAACTCTGCCATTTCTTAAAAGACTCCTCTTTCTTGAACGTTTTTTGGAGTTTTGATGCACTGAATTTGTCTTGAAGTAGACCCACAGCTAAAATATTATTTAGATCTCCTATAATTCTATCTAAAGTGGTTTTCAAAGAGAAGGAAAATAAAAATAGATTCCTACTGATTTTTTTCTTTCTTGAGATCAATACTTATAACTATACAAGGTTCCTATGATATGGTGGTTGTGGTTTGGAGAATTAGGAACCTATATCAAAGGGAAAAGGGTGGTTGACTTGGTCCATTCAAGGAATTCTAAGTATCTAAGGATAAGGCTAATTTCTTTTGACCAAGTGAATCATTAGAACCGTGTAAAATAGAGGAAGGAGGGAAGATAATTCCCTTAAGATCTACACTCTCTTTATTTATTTAGAGAGGTCTTCTTCATCCATTTAAGTAATGGATAATTTCTCAAATGGGTAGATAAGGAGGAGGAGGAGGAGGATAGGTTCACTTAGAACCCTTGTGTTCATGTTTCAAAATAATTATCCATCACTCTATCTTCACGTGGCTTCTTTGCATTTCTACACTCATATGCAAAATGACCATACCTTTGACAATTATAGCATTGGATTGCGGATTTGTCAAAGGATTTCTTGTCTTTGTCTTCATCTCTCGATTGACTTCATCCTCGTCCACGGCCTCGACCTCTTCCTCTGCCTCTTCCACGTGATGAAGACTCCTCCTCAATAGATATCTTGGTCTTACTCATCGCCTTAGCCAATAGGATCTGCTCCTCTTCACGAGATTCCCGTTCTTTGAGCCTCAACTCATGAACAGTAGGTGATCCGATTACCTCGTCGAGACTCACCTTGTCGAGCTCTCCATATTGCTCCAACGAGAGGGTGAGTGCATTGAATTTAGCCGGTGTTGCTCTCAGAAACCTTCGCATGACTTCCTTCTCCTCCATCGTCTCTCCAAGATTTCGTAGGTCAAAGACGATATGCGTGAATTTCATCGCGAAATCCACGACTGCCTCCATCTTGCCCATGGTGAGTTTCTCAAGATCGCGTCGAAGCCCTTGGATGCGGGATTGAATCACTCAATCCACGCCGAGATTTCGCTGATGGAGAATCTCCCAATTCTCTTTCGCGGTCTTCTTGGCGTTGAGAATGCCAAGTAGCTCTTCCGGAACGCCACTCATGATCGCGGAGAGCGCCTGTTGATCCTTCTTCTTCGTTGGATTCTCACCAACGATGGTCTGCTATAGATCATGAGAGTCAAGATATACCTCCATGGTCATAGACCATACGCGATAATTAGTTTTTGATAGCTTGAGAGATGGTGTCGATGCTCCTATTTCTCCATCTGAGGATTTCTTTGCCATTCTTGATTCTTTGGAAGATTGATACAGGCTCTGATACCAATTGTTGGGAATAAGATTGATGTCACTTGACTATCCGCGCGTGATCGAGAGATCGAGAGATGAGGAGAGATTGATTCGAGAAGAGAATTTTAAAGATAATAACTAGAATCAAAATATGGAAGAATTTCCGCTGCAAGCTGTACATTCGTCGAACAGGTTGGGTGAATTTATAAATCACCTGACGAATCATAAGAGGAGAGAGGAAAGTGGTTTCCAACGACCACCGCAGGTTGCTCCCGTCGCGCGTGACGTGTCCTCATCTGGACCGTCTTAACTCTCCCCATCCGATGCTCCTAATTAAAGCATAACTACCTGTAACAGAAATAGGAAGAGCTGTTGCCTAAAACGACAAAAGATCATCGACCCTCCATAACTGCCGCTGAGCTGGAGCATCCCCATCAAAATCAAGAAAGAAAAGCATGTGAAAGAGAACTATGAAGAGGTTGCAAGAAATAGAAGAAGGAAAGAGATAACAAGGAAAATTTTACTAAGAGATTTTGGGGGAAGAAAGGGATCTAAGGAGACGAGAGAGAGTGAGAGTGAACATAAATTGAATGAAACTAAACAAGAGAAAAGTTAGAAATTTTAGAGAGCGGGCAAAAGAGGGAGTGCATGAGAGAAAATGAAAATTCGTAGAACAAAAGAGAGAGCAATGGTGAGGAGATGATGCTACCGAGATGGAGAAGAATAACTAGATTAAAAATGTAGAATCTTTTTCAGTACATCCTCTCGATGGGAAGAACGCTAGAGAACAAAAGTAAAAAAGAAAACCTAAGAGATAGATAGAACAGCAAAAAAAAGCAAAGAAGAAGTAGCGGAGAGCGGAAGGAGAGGAGCGTATCGAGAGAGGTTTTTCCCCCTTTTATTCTCCGGAGTTTCCCTTCCGGCTGGGCTCCCATTTCCTTTGACTGGGCTCACACCTTTGACTAAGCTCACCGTTCTTGCTTTGGACAGCCCACTAATCCTTTAAACCTGCTATTTTGGAGGATCTTGCTACTCTTCCTCTTATATAGATTATGCAAATAAGAAAAACAATAGTCATGTAAAATAAACTCTTTTTGATGCATTAATAGTCTACAACATCAAGTTATGAGATAGTAGAGGAGATGGTGTATTCAAGAGTTTAATAGGCGTAAATAATAGCAATTCATGAGTGTTTATAACTACATTTCATGTTCTTATCACCGGTCATCTCACAAATAATGGTGGAAGCGTTACTTGCATTTCTAAAAGGCGAAGACTTAATCTTAGTCGTTGGAATCCAAGAGTTATAAATCAAGGCGATCAATGTGCCACGTGGATAGACCGTTACGACGGTTTATTTACATATTTGCTATAAATAAATGTTTGATGTAATGCTTGAGTGAGTGAGCGGCATTACGAAATTTCTTAGTGTGTTCTTGAATGTAATTGAGTTTGTTTTTTGTTTGTTCTGATTCTTGAGTGTCAAAACCTCTTCCAAATTCCAATCTCTAGTTCGTATTATTGCCAACAAGTGGTATCATAGTGGTGGCGTACGACCCCCGTCGCCACCAAGACACGATACCACGGCGCCGGAGGAGCCCTTTTGCGCGCGTGGACCTATCCGCTTATCTTTATTTCTTTATTTCTTTATTATGAACTTTTGACCCGCACGTGTTTAAGCGGGTCCTCGTTTATCTCTTCTCTCCCTTTTAGGCTTCCGGGTGGGTTCTTCCCTTCACGGGATCCCATTCGTGAAGCCCATCCTTCTTTGTAAACCTTATTTCTTTCTATGAGCATGTTAGGTGTGGGTTGTGGGCCTCAAGTGGGCCCTTTCCCCTCTCGGCCCATTATGGGCTCTATAAGAGGGGAAGGGACCCCCCCACAAACCCTAGCCGTCATTTGAAGAAAGAAAGGAGTGATCTCCCTCTCAAGTGGCTGCTCAAGGAAGGCCGGGGAAGGAGTCCAACCGCCGCCGCCGCACGCCTCCGTGCCGCCGCCGCCGCCGCCGCGACGACCGCCGCCACTCCTTGCCCCAGCCACGGTTCTTCTCCACTGTCATCGCAACGCCGCCGTCCTCAAGCCGCCGCCGCCTCCTGACTGCCGCACCGCCATCATCTCCATCTTCCCCTCCACATCCATCTCCATCTCCGGCCATCCTCCATCTTCCTCCTCCCCGCACCACATCTGCAGTTCCTCCACCTTCTCCATAGTCATCTTCTCCGGCAACACCCTGTCCCCCACGATTTTCTCCGTCGCCAGATCTACCTCCTCGTCCACCTCTGCCCACCCCTGCAATCCCGTCCTCACCGTCGCACCCCACCTTCTTCCTCCCCCTCCTGCTCATCGTTACACCCTTCCCCTCCCCGATTTTCCACCTACCCAGTCTCCCCGCGACCTTCCCCGATTCCCATCCTTCTCCCTTCTCCCGCAACTTCCATTTCCCCTCCCCGATACCCCCATTTCCCTCTGTCACGAAATCTTCCTCCTTCCGGCGGAAATTCAGGCCCCAGCCTCGCGAATTCCTGTCGCACGATCTCCTTCCCCATCCCTGCCGACTTCCCCTCCTCATTCTGACCAAGATTCCCCTCCAACGCTCGTCGAATTTCCGCTTCTCCCTCTTCCCAAGCATTTCCGATTCCTCCCTCCAACCCTCCCCGACGCAACTCCTCACCTTTGGATCTGCATCGCCGATTATCGTCCCTACCCCTGCCTCTAATTCCCGCTCAACCGCGTCACCCTTCTCCCAAATTTTCCATCTCCCTCTTCCCCGCGATCACACCGTCTGACCGCTTCCCCGAATTTCCCAGTTCAACTCCCCAACCCCGTCACCTTCCCTCCTCTCCAGTTTCCGCAACTTCCCATATCTCACCTGCAAATTCCGAATTTTCCGTCGCACCCCCTCCTCCACGAACTTCCCAATTCCTCCATCCCGATTATCTCTCCACCCACCTCCTCCCGTCATTTCTCGATTAACCCCACCTTCTCGGCATCATCAACCTTAGCCCCATCACCTCATTTCCCCTCCCCGCTTCACCGGGTTCGCCGTCAACCCTGTCAGAAACTCAACCCCCGAATCAAAATTCAGCCTCCCAATTTCCCCGAACTCAATTTCCGAATCCATCCGGATTCAATCCGGCGAAATTCACGCTTCCCCAAACTATCCCGTCCTCCCCGAAATCCTGACGCCCCTTCCACCGCACGCCGTCCGCAAAACCACAGTGTCAACCCTGAATTTCCTCCACCTGCGCGACTCACGCATCGGTCGCGCCCGTCCCCCGCTCATCCCCATTCCCTCTCCCGAATTCACTGTCCCGAACCCTTTTGCCATCGCCCACCCTTCACCTCCCAGTCGCCCCACTACCCCGCTCATCGTGTGGACCGAACAAACCCCAGCCACCAGCCGGAATTCGCAACGCCCCCCTACAAATTCCTCTCTAACGAACATCGGATTTGTCCAGACCCTCGAGAATTCGTGAGCTCTCGCCTCGCGCCTGCACCCTGCCATCGCCGCATCTGCGCCCAGCCCGAGCCCTATCGTGACCGCTCGATCGGCTGATCGCGCCGCGGGTTGACCTGCCCAATCAACTTTTGCTTCTTTCCTTGTTGACCGTGAGCTTCACTTACCTGCCCAACTTTCTGGCGCCGACCGGGCAGTAATTTGTCAGGCCATCCCCCCTTGCTGACCCAGCCGTAATCGGTCGGGCAGGCATTAGCGCTGACCGGGTAGTGTCGCTTCCCCGCCTCTCCAGCACTTGCCCGCACCCGCGTTCTCTCCCCGCGCGAACCCGCTGCCTACGGCTCGCCTCGGACCTACTCGAGCTACGTCTCGTCACTCAATTACCGCCCGCTCTTCGGATAGCGTTTTCCCCGTCGGGGTTCGTCCGTGCTCTCGACGGTGCCGATCCGGCCCCCTTACGCCAACCGTCTGTGCCATGCGCGACGACTTTCCTCTACGCCACGACTCACCGAGCACCTCGCCCCGCAGGTTAGCTTCGACCCCTCATTTAAAAGTTAAATTACTTTTCGAAGCGTTTCCTTTACTCGTCTCCACCGCCATCGGACAACATAGGTAGGGTAGAACGGATATAGGTTTGAGATTTCTGACGCGTACGTCAAGTCCAGCACCGAGCGTGGACCGCAGCCTTCCGGGTACTCCACGACGAACGACTTCCACGCCTCTGGACGTGGATCGAGAGGATCTCACCTTATCCATCATCGCGAGTTTCCCCGGGTCACCCGGAGTCAACTTCGCTGATCGGCACGCCGGCCTGCACTTAGGTCTAGGCTAGTTTAGGATGAAGGACTCGCCTACGCGTAGGTTAGGTTTGACCGACTACCCTTAGTCATCCTCAGTTCCATTGATCAGGCACGAGGGTTTTCACCACCGCGTCCTGCATCACATAGCTTCTTTAAAAGTCATGGAGATGCCGAAAAGAGGAGGTTCATCAGCTCATGACTCAAGCACTGAAATTCAAGAAATCATGCCGAGGATTGAAGTAGTGACGGCTTTGATCTTATCACTAACATCCACAAATTATCGTCTGTGGGCGATGAGAATGTAAGTGTACCTGGAAGCTCATAGGTTATGGGAAGTAATCACTGGAACCGAGACAAACCGAAAGAAAGATCGACAAGCTCTCTCATCGATCCTAAACTCTGTCTCAGAATCTGTAAGTTTCCAATTGGATGTCAAGAAAACTGCTAAAGAGAACTGGGAGACAATTCGGATACTCCATGTGGGGGTAGACCACGTCATACAATCGAAAATTTAATCGTTGCGACAAGAATTTGAGAATCTTGCGATGAAAAAAGATGAGAAGGTAAGTGACTTCTCTTCATGCTTCACCAAGATTATTTCTGAATTAAGAGACCTGGGAGAGTGATTAGAGGAGAAAGAAGCAGTGGTGAAGCTCCTCCGATCAATGCCAATTAAGTACGATTCGATAACTTTTTTCTTGAAAAATTCAAAAACATGAGAGGTCTAAGTATTGATGAAGTGATTGGGTCTCTGAGAGTGCATGAATAGAGGCTTCAAGAAAGAGAATCAAGGGAAGAAGAGCAGGTTCTACTCACTCGAGCCATCAATTAGTCAAAGAAATATGATTGTGGATCATCCTCAAGAGGAAGAGGAAGAGGATCAAATAGAGGGAGAGAAAGAGGTCGTGGTCGCGTAAGATTTTCCAAGAACGACAAAGATGAAGAAGAAAGAAAACCATTTGATAAGTCAAAAATCAAATGTTACAATTGTCAAAAAATGGGTCATTTTGCTAACGAGTGTTATTCAGATGCAGAGAAGAAAGGAAAAGAGGAGAAGGTTAATGTTAAAGAGGAAATCGAATTGGGATCAACATTAATGATTGTTGTGTCTGATAAATACGGTGAATTGCTTCTACAGGGAACAAATGATTCATATGATGATCGTATGTGGTATCTTGATATAGTAGCTAGCAGTCATATGACAGGTAAGAAGTCTTTCTTCCATAAGATAGACGAGAATAAACAAGGAAGAGTGAAGTTTGGTGATGGATCTACGATTCCATACGAAGGCAAAGGTAATGTCTCAGTTACCTTCAAAACTGTTGAAGTTTTGATAATTCAGAATGTTCTCTACTTACCTGACCTAAAAACTAATATCATCAGTCTTGGGAAATTAGATGATCAAGGTTGTAAAACTATTTTGAACAGTGGCTTCCTCACAATCCATGACAAATTAGGCAGATTACTTATCAAGACGAAGAAGACCTCAGGGAACAATGTACAAACGAAGATCAACATCAATGAAAGTTGCAATTTAATTGAAGGAGAAACAAGTGAAGTGTGGTTATGGCATAAAAGATTTCTGCCATAAGAGTTTTCGAACTCTACAAGACATGATAAGGGGAAATCTAGTGAAAGGATTACCTCAATTCTGAAATCTTGATGAGATATGTAATCATTGCATCGCAGGTAAACGCTCAAGAACTCCTTTCGCTACTTCAACTCATAGAGCTTCCAATGTCCTAGAATTAATCCATATGGACATCTGTGGACAAATAAACCCTCAAACATTAGGAGGAAAAAGACATATTTCTTCTTGATTATTGATGATTTCTTGAGATGAATGTGGATAGCTCTCCTCAAAGAGAAATCAGAAGCTCTAGAGCAGTTCAAAAAATTCAAATCAATAGCCGAAGCAGAGAAAGAGGTAAAGATCAAAAGCATAAGAAGTGATCGAGGAGGGGAATTTACCTCTAATGAATTCAAAAACTTGTGTGACAAGAGCGGGATTAAGAAACAGCTTATTGCTCCATACACCGCACAGCAGAATGTGTGGTAGAGAGAAAAAAATAGAACCATTATGGGTTTAGTAAGGAGTATGTTAAAAGAGAAACATCTTCCTCTAGAATAATGGGGAGAGGTAGTCAGCACATGTGTATATGTTCTAAAGAGATCTTCAACAAAAGGGTTAAAAGGACAAACATCTTATGAGAAGTGGAATGGAAGAAAACTGAATGTGAGTCATCTCAAGATATTCGTGTCAGTGGTATTTGTCAAAACCACTAGAAGACTCTCAAAACTTGATGATAGAAGTAAGTGTATGGTGTTCATAGGTTATGAAGTAGGTTCAAAGGCCTACAAGTGCTTAGGTCCCACCACACTAAAAATACACATCAGTAGAGATGTGATATTTGTTGAGACTAAATCTTTCGAATTCAGTGAACAAGATAAATTGACAAAATTTTCATCATGTCCTTCAAACATTCTTCATGTCACAGGACTAGAAGAAGGTGAAAGAGAATCAGCTGAAGGACCAAGAGAAGAGTCAGTGATCAACGAGTCAAGAGAAAGGGAGCTCAGTCAATCAGAAGATGATGAAGAAGAAGAGGCAGTGAGGTAGAGATCCATACAGTCAATTTATGATGAAACTAACGTCTTATGCAATGAATTCAGTCTTTTGTTACCCAAGGAACCATCTTCTTTCTCTCTATATGGAAACCAAGAAGTAAGGAGAAATGCAATGAAAGAAGAAATCTCAGCAATACTGAGAAATAATACTTGGACTATGGTCAAACCGAATAAAGACATTTGACCAATTGGAGTGAAATGGTGTTTCGGGTAAAGAAGGACAACATGGGAAAAGTGGTGAGGTATAAAGCAAGGTTGGCAGTAAAAGTATATGCTCAAAAACAGGGAATAGACTATGATGAAGTTTTTTCACCTTTTGCTAGAATGGAGTCCATCAGAATCTTAATCGCTATTGCTGCACAAGAAAAGTGGGAATTACATCATTTGGATGTTAAAACAGCTTTCTTGAATGGAGAAATCAAGGAAGAAATCAAGGAAGACTTCTTGATTAAAGGAAAGGAAGATCATGTGGTGAAATTGACAAAAGCTCTGTACGGTTTGAAACAAGCACCGAGAGCTTGGAATTCAAAATTAAATGAAGCTTTGATATGAAAGGGTTTTATGAGAAGCAAGAACGATTATGCAGTGTATTATGAGAAAGTGATGCAAGAGAGACTCATAATTGGAGTGTATGTTGATGACATGATCGTCATAGAGCCAAACTCTTGCAAAATAAAGAAGTTTAAAGAAAATATGAAACGGGTTTTTGAAATGACCAATTTGGGAATACTTAGTTCTTACTTAGGAATTGACATTAAGCACAAAGCATCTTACACTTGGCTTATTCAGAAGTCGTAGAACGAAACCATTCTTCATACATTCAATATGAGCAAATATAATTCAGTAAGAACTTTGATGGAAGCACGGTTGAAATTTGAGAAAGACGGAAGAGAAGAAGAGGAGAATCTGTCTCAATTCAGAAGCCCTCATTGGTAGCCTCAGGTATTTGGTATACACATGACTAGATATAACTCATAGTGTAAACTACTTGAGCAGATATATGAGCAAACCAAACTCGGAGCATATGAGTGCAGCAAAGAGAATTTTACGGTATATCAGAGGAACATCTTCATTTGGGCTGAGATATGAGAGAGGAAAGAGAAGTTACTGAATTAAGGGATATAGTGACAGCGATTTCGCAGGAGATAGTGATGATAGAAAGAGCACAACTAGTTAAATTTTTTTCTTAGGAAACTTTGCTATCACATGGAATACAATGAAGCAAAATGTGGTTGCGTTATCATCATGTGAAAGCTGAATATATTGCAGCCTCAACCGCATCTTGTCAAGGCATATGGATCATCCGATTTGTTGAAGAAATATTAAACATTAAGGTGAGACCGTTTAAATTATATGTAGAAAACAAATCAGCTATTGCCACTGAGCAAGAATCCCAGTCCGCACGGTCGAAGCAAACACATTGAAATGAAATAATCCATTTCATCCAAGATTGTGTTGAAAAAGGGTATGTGGACATTGAGTATGTGAATACGGAATCGCAGCTGGCAGATTCCTTTACAAAACCACTGGGTCACATCAAATTTGCAGAGATTCGAGAGAAATTGGGCATCGCGATGATGAACTAGGTGTGGATTAAGGAAGAGTTTGTGAGATGATAATCCAACCGTTCATCTCGTAGATAACAGTGGCAGCGTTACCTGCGTTTCTAAAAGGCGAAGACTTAATCTCAGCCGTTGGAATCAAGGAGTTATAATGGCGATCAGTGCGCCCCATGGATAGACTGTTACGACGGTTTATTTACATATTTTCAATAAATAAATGTTTGATGTAATGCCTAAGTGAGTGAGCGGTATTACAAAATTTTTGAGTGTGTTCTTGAATGCAATTGAGTTTGTTTTTTGTTTGTTCTGATTCTTGAGTGTCAAAACCTCTTCCGAATTCTGATCTCAAGTTTGTATTATTGCCAACATGAGAGAGCAAAATAAAGGGTGAGTTTGAGAGAGAGAGAGAGCATTGGAAAAATTGACAATTAAATAGTGAGTAGCAATAAATTTGCATGAAAGAGAGAAAATGGGATCGGGAGAGGGAAATTCAGAAGGTGAGAGAGAAATTCTTTGGGGAAGGAATCAGTGAAGGGGAAGGGGGAGAAAGTGTAAGAGAGGAGGTGAGGTAGTTAAAGAGACGGCGATCGAGAAAGAAAGGATCGAGTTTCAAAAAGAGAGAAAAAGAGAACTGCTAGATAGCAGAAAAGAGAACGCAAGGGAGAGAAAGGTTCAAGATAGGAAGAGAGAGAAGGTGAGAAGGAGAGGAAGAGGGAGCACGAGAGAGAAGATGAGAGTTTGTAAACAAATGAGAAAATATGAGAGAAGATGAGAAGGGAAGAGAGTGGAGGCAAGTCGGAGAAGAGAAAGGTAGGGATTGAGATCATGAGAGGAGAAGATGCTGCCAAGATGGAGAAGAAGAACTAGAATAAAAGAACGAAAAATTGTTTCCTCTGCATCCTCTCGGAAAGAAGAATACCGGCGTAGAAAATTTTGAAAAACCAACAACCTAAGAGAAAGTGCGGTCGAGGAGGAAGAAGACCCCCCCCAAAAGAGCTTTTCTTTCCTTTTGTTTTACTTTCCTCCTTTATTGCTTCATCAATTGAGCTTTCAAAAAGTAGTGCTCTTGTTTTCAAAAAGTAGAGCTTCATAATTCATTTTAGAGACTCTTGCTTTCAAAAAGTAGTGCTCTTGTTTTATCTCTCAAAAGCCTCATTTTCTTACTTTCTTTTTCTGGGTTCTTGAAATAAAGAAACTAAAACTCATGTAATAGAATTCTATTTTAACATACCTATCTTATAAAAAATATTAAATAATGAGATGGTGCGTATATTTGTAAGTTCAACCATGTGATAAAATTAAAAATAAAAAGAAATTATATGGAAGTGTGAACACAATCAAGATATATGAAAGTGTGATTGGCTTCTAGGAGAACATAAACGAGATACATAGAAGAATGAGAATAAGTTTCATTGGCTTATAGGCCACATAATATCGAGTGCTAGCATGCTTCACTGTCATCTCTATCAAAAGATCATTCCAGTGGTCAATTGGCCCCGGTAAGCACCAATGCAAGCAATCATTCTCAACCTTAGCCTTCTTGTCCTCTGTGAATGGCTGGTAAGTTCTAAATGGACCTGGGTGCCCATCAGGCCGAAGAAGAGACAAATATGTCGTATCCATGAGCCTAAAGTCTACCCCATTCCTCTGAGCATGAACCACAACTTGCTCGAAAGCCTCCATCTCCACATTCCTCATCACCTTGTCCATCTCCTGCAGCGTCACTTCTCCATCTTTGAAAGGCTCAGTCCTATTGCACTAGCCCCCATTGGATGAGTCTTTAAACTCAGGGTGCTCAGGAGCAATTGTTCTGAACAGGAAAGTGCCCTTGAAATCTGACGAAGTGATGTGGTGGAAAACCAGGTTGAGGGTTTTTCTGTACCCGTATGCATAACCAAGATCGGTGAGATTCTTTCCTGCACAGTAATAGCATCCCACAATCTTATTATTCTCATAGTAAATGGATGTACCCAGGAACCATTTTCCACCGGAGACTATCACAGTCAAAATTCTTAAGCTGAGAGGACAATTCGTCGTGGATGATGTCTTGATGGAGATGGACCTCCTGGACTGATAAACCATCTAGGCTTCTAATGATATCTGTCTTGACCAGGAGAGGAGCCCAATAAACGCCCACCATGTATTCCTCATGGCATTAAGAAATTTCTCTGCGTTGAATAGAGGTAAATCGCAGCCTCTGGGTTTCCATCTCCAGTAGAGATAGCGTGTGTCCGGTCGCCCATTTCGCATGCAATTCGTAAAGTCCAATATCGAAGGACAGCTTTGGTTGGTGTAAGCCGGGCCAGGTGGGTGAGGAACCCACTCTCCCTCAAACAAATCACATTTTTTCTCAAAACATTTTTGTCGCCATTGAGAAAAATTGAAACTATCATCTAATGGGTAGACATTACAGCAACCGTAACAGGGTGCTCTAAATGAGATGTCCTGGGGGGAGAAATCTATCACTAAGTGCCATTCTCCAGACCCAAAAATCATTACCCAGAACCAGTCGCACGATTCACTAAGTCACGAGACCAAATCCTCCATTTGAGCGGAGGAAAGGGTTTCAGCGGAGTAAGGAAAATAGTGACTCACCGTTTCCCGAGGGTTTCGTCGCCCTGCTCCCGGGACGGACTTATCACCCAAGAACTGAAGAGCAAGAGAAGAACGGACAACCCGATGAGGAGGACGCAGACGAGAAACTTGGCGCAAGTATACTGCTGACGGAGAGACCACGGGCTAAAATCCAGTCTCATCTCTTTCACCATTCTTCCACCTTTTTCTGCTCGGATTCCACAAAGCCGCACTCGGATCCGCCAAAAGCGCAGATTTGAAACTCTCCCAACGACCCCCTTCACGCCGCATTTTAATGGGAGCAGAGATCCCTCTCTAGAAGGGAGTTGTCGTAAGAGTTTTCAGAAGCCGTAAGGAAACATGGTAAGAACTTCCTAAGCGCGGGGGATCAAAAGAGATTTTCAGTCCTACGGCCAATCATGCGCAGGAGAAAAGTTTTGGCGAGTGAACATCGGCATCAGGAGCCTGTGCGTTGGCACGTGGGACAACATGGTCATATCGTTGAAAAGAGAGTGGGATCCGGACACTAGCGTAGTCTTTCAACTCTGTGCGGAATTTTTTATCTTTATTACTATTGTTCTGTTCCTCCACCCTTTTTCTTCTGCATGAAGAAAACACGAGAGAGAAACGTAAAATCAGGTGAAAGAAAACATGGAGAAGCCTGACGTGATTTTACGTTTATCTCTATTGTTTTTTCTTGTTTTCTTGTATGCTTTCTTTCACATGATTTTACGTTTATCTCTCTTGTTTTCTTTCATGTTTTCTTTCACCTGATTTTACGTTTATCTCTCTTGTTTTCTTTCATGTTTTCTTTCACCTGATTTTACGTTTATCTCTCTTGTTTTCTTTCATGCTTTCTTTCACCTGATTTTACGTTTATCTCTCTTGTTTTCTTTCATGTTTTCTTTCACTTGATTTTACGTTTATCTCTCTTGTTTTCTTTCATGTTTTCTTTCACTTGATTTTACGTTTATCTCTCTTGTTTTCTTTCATGTTTTCTTTCACTTTATTTTACGTTTATCTCTCTTGTTTTCTTCGTGTTTTCTTCATGTTTTCTTCATGTTTTCTTTCATATTTTCTTTCACGTGATTTTACGTTTATCTCTCTTGTTTTCTTCATGCAGAAGAAAAAGAGTGAAGGAACCCACGTGAGCACGTTGTCCACGTGCCAACCCAGAGTGTGTGTTGTGAGAAGAATCAAGAGAGAATATGATAATCGAGAGAGAGAGAGAGAGCATGGCGTATTGAGAGAGAGATGAGAGTGACAGAAAGGGATAGGAATAGAGACGAGAGGGAAAACAGGGAGAAATACAGAGAATAAGAGACAGGAGGGAAGAGAATTAGAAGATTTGGGACAAGACACATAGAGAGAGAGAGAGAGAGAGAGAGAGAGAGAGAGAGAGAGAGAGAAAGATGGACATAGAGTGAGTGATTGTGAGAAAGAAAATGGGTGATTGTGAGAAAGACGGACATAGAATTGGTGATTGTGAGAAAATGGGAAATTAGGAAATATGAACATCGATCAGGAGAGGGACTAAGAATAATTGAGAGAGAAGGACAGGAGAGAATAATTGGACGAGTAAAATCTCAGACGAATCGTCGGCAGAGAATGATCGTCAGCAAAGAAATCGTCGGCAGAGAGGAATCGCTGTCACGGGAGGGGAGAGGAGTTGTCGGAAAATGAATCGGAGAGGGGAGAAAATTTAACGGGGGAAGGAGGGGGGACTGCAAGGTGCCATTTTTTCTCCGAAGTTTTATTATTTGATTCATGGTCATTGGATCTTCCGATTCTAATTGTCGAGTCAACGATCAGAATGCCATATTTTTCGAATTTTATTCACATTTAAATTTTCTTGTGAATTATCCAAGAAGAAATTATTTTCTTCCGATTTCGCCGTTACGGACCAGTCAAAATATCAAAAGAATTGCCGATAAATTTGGTTTTAATTACAGTGAAATGAACATCAAGAGGATCAGCTTTTTTTTGTCATTTGAATAAGGTTTATGTTCAAGGAAGGATCGTAATATTTTGATTTTCCGATAGCATTATTTCAATTGTTTATGGTTACCCCCAAGAAGGCCTGCACATTGCGCATCTTGATGACTTGTCACTCGACATTCATGCATTTGCATGCAAAAATAACATATTCATCATTCTTCACATTTCTTCGGTCAACCAATCATCAACATTTTGAAGTAGGAAGTTCTTCTTGTTGGATTCAAATATTGGACATGATCATAGAATTTATCAAAGCAACAAACTCTCGTCGAAATAATGAAAGGATTTTTCTAATTTTTGAACCTCCATTTGGAGTTCTCTCTCTCATATGCCCCTTGTAATTGTGACCATTCTACTAGGATTTGAGGCTTAATAAGCCCTCAATTCTTGATAAAATATCAAATGTAGTAGAAGACGTTAAATCAAACATGCAAAACATCAAGGCACGAAAAACTTATGATCCCATCACTAGGCATAGATTAAAATCCATACTTATAAGGTTTATCAAAAAAGTTTATGAAGTTTTTCAAGTGTCTGGCTTTTAGCGATATCCACACAATTGTTAGATGATTGGATCTACTCTTCAAAGCTCTTCGCCAAGAGAGAAATGGAGAAACAAGAGAGTTTCCTACAAGGTTTGCATGGTCACTCTTGCATGTGATCGCTCTCCCCCTATTACATATTGGGTATACGAACTTTTCACAAAAACCATCATAATTATGTTTATATCTATCAATGTTTATCGACTAATAAGTGATAATAAGTTAATAGAGTTATTAACTGGCTAGATATAAAGATATAGATCAATCAACCAATGATTGGTTTAACCCAACTAGTAGCTAAAGTTGCCAGCTCCTTGGATACCAAGCTGACGAGACTATTTCGTATGGTCGTTGAATACACACGATATAGTGTCAAAACAAAGTCCAAACTTACCAATTTGATGAAAATATCTCGAATTGAGGGGTATAATCGTAAATAGGGGTCGAATCCACAGGGAAATAAGGAAATTTATGATGATCTCTTCGAATTTGATCAAATCAGACGATGAATTGATGATAGAAATTGAGGAAAATGGTAAAATATGAAAGAGAACTTCAAATCATTTCCACGGAATCAAAAATCCTCGAATTTGACTTTGATTTCGTAGAGAAATTGAAGATCGAAGTGAGGAGAATTTTCCGAAATCGTAAATCAAAAAATTGATGAAAATTAAAC
Organism: Lemna minuta; assembly: GCA_024174645.1. Lineage (NCBI taxonomy): Eukaryota > Viridiplantae > Streptophyta > Magnoliopsida > Alismatales > Araceae > Lemna > Lemna minuta. Next base: position 2,648,235 of record CM044105.1, read on the forward strand.
CAAATTAAACTTTAATTCCTAATATAAATCAAAATTAATCATAAATGGATGATAGATAAGCAAAAACTGCCTCCACTAATCCTAAATTACCATTGGATTAGCTCGATTAATCGTGGATAAACAAAAATCAGACGAAATCGCGATGTGGAGATTTAAGCGTCGATTTCTCCCTTTCCAATCAGCCAAATCTCGATCTCAAACGCTCCGTGGATGCGGAATTGTGTGTAGAAGAGGATGGGATCGAGAGATTCAGGAGTGTTGGTGTCTAAACAGATCAATTGGATTGATTTGCTCTCGAATGCTTTAGAAATTGGAAGAACATCTCTATTTATACATGTTTTGGGCGTAACCATCCGATTGTTTTAATCAACGGTTACGATGAAACGGCCATCGTGGACCGTTTCAATTATATCACAGCCGTCTGATCTTGATGGAGAGTCCGGATGAAGCCACATGGATAAGCGTTATAAAACGCATTTGATTTCCGTTGTTGGATCGCGATCTGACGATCAGGATGCTCCCCCCTCGCGTTAATCTGAGCCGTTATATTTCCTTTTTTAAAGCACGTGCGCTTTGATGAGATCCGATGGACCGCGAGTCCACTCAATCCACGTGCAACGATCCTTCAATCAGCTAATCCAACTCTCCTCTTTTGACCACGTGTCTTGCACTTAAAATACTGTGTGGAACTTAGTCCCACATGGAAAAGATTAAAAGAGATGCGTGGGTATATAATGTGTAGCGTTTAAGAGGGTTAGCGTAATATTTGAAATATCGAATGCTTATATGTACTATAACCCTATAATTATGATAAATATAAATATTCACGTCACATCCGTGCCACGTAGGCGCTCACCTGGGTCCGCGTTGTGCTGCCACGTGGCCCTGAGTGCCACGTCGCATCCACGTGGCCTCGCATGAATATTAACCCCCTTTTTTGCCCTTTATAATTAGTTTTTAATCATTAAAAATCGAAAATAAATTCAGAAAAATCCGAAAAAAATTCCTAAAATTTAGAAAATTCATAACTTTCAAAATATAACTCCAAATTAATCCAAATTTCTTTCATTTGATTTGATATTTAATTATCTATCATCCTAAAGAGTCAAAATTAATAAATGATGAGTGTTTTAATTTCCATTTCAAAAATACATTTATTCTTTAAAGTTTTTAACTTAAGAAAATGTAAATAAATGTATATAAAATGATTTCTCTCATTATTTTAACTTTAAAACCCTCTATAATCTCAAGTAAAGATGGGTTATTAAATTATTTATCTTTAAATCATCAGATTTAACCCTAATTTAAAGTATTTTTGAGAGAATAATGAATTTTTCATGGAATGATAGAAAAATACACATAAATATGATAACATGCATGGAAATGAAATCTTTTATGCCTTAATATGCATCAATAATCATGTTTTCTAATGTTTATTTAGCATGATATTACACCCCCCAACTTAAATTATTGCTACTCTCTTAGAAACTCACTATATAATCTCCCTATAAGGTTTTCATTCTTGATCCTACTACTAAAAAGGTGGTGTATCAATGTATGATCTCGTTTTCCTCATAGTGTAGGCCATAATGAGCTAGATTCCATCTCTAGGTTGACTTCTTTAGTGTATGTTAGGGTAGTGCTCATCAGCTAATGCTCAAGTCTAATTGTAATTGTGATCAGGGGTGAGCATATCTAAGGTATGATGCTATGGTGATGAAAAGATACTCACTTTCTCATGAGTGGATGTAATTTCTTACCCTCTCCATAAGTACATCACTCCTTCCCTCAAAATGGAGGCTACTCCGTATTTTAGAAATCCCCTCAACTCACTTTTCCCCTTAAAAGAGTGCAATTCAAAAGGATTCCTATCTTTGGATGACTTGGCTAAAACCAAACATGCTGATAAAACAAAGTGGATTATAAAAGCAAAGAAGGTACCACTTATGATGATTATACTCCCAAGTGAGGTGGATGGTGATGGATAGGGTAGATGGTGGAGATGATAGTGGAGGTAGAGATAAGGGTAGAAGATGTTCCCACTTATTTTCCTTCTTTTAACTTCTTATTTCTCTCTTTCTTTTGACTTTTCTCCTCTTTCTTTTCTTCTTTTTCCTTTTTAAGCATTTCAGAAGACTAGAATGATGATGTGGTGGAGTTTTAGGATTTCTGAAGAGAGTATGTAGCAAATGAAGTGTAGTGAAGGTATAAGTACATGTGGGGAAGAAATAGAAGATGTTATGGATATGTGAGTCACTTGGGAGTTTTCATTATCAAAAGTGAAGTTTAAAACAAAGTGGTGTAACTACTTGACTGCTTTGGAAGAGATAAACTACATGCCTATAAGGAAAGATAGGTGCTATAAGAATTATGGATCATTGCACTCTTTAAAAGGGAAAGTCTAGAATCGAGAAATTCCTTATACTAAGCAGTTTTGGCTGATGATAGGTAGGAAATGGAATTTTATCTTCTCTCAAATACTCTCCTTTTCAATCCCATAGCATTTCAACCTCTAATTACTCTTTTTCCTTGGTGCCTGTTAGGTACCCAGCCGCAAAGAAGTCAACCACTAAGTATAATCCATGGTTTCTCAAGATCATTGAGCTTTATTACTCAAAATGTAATCATATGTGCTATGAGGCCCTCACTTCTACATTTCTAGTAGGTTAGATCTCTAGATGAAAAGACTTCTAAGGTGGGGTAGATTAGATCAAAGTTTGTGAAAAATATGAGTTTTTAGAAGGTAGAATTTAAAAATTTTTGAATAAAAATAGTAGAGCTTTTTCTAAATCTTCACCCCCCCCCCCAACTAGAATCTTTCATTGCCCTCAATGAAAATTACATGCTCATGTGAAAAATCATCGAATCATGGCATGAAAACAATATGAAAAATGTGGTGAGTGAGGTCTAGAAAAGCTCATTATTCCGTAATGCTCGTGGGATTTCCGTGCAGGTGCGCCCTTTCCTAATGTAGTTCTCTGATATCTATAAAAACTAAAAAATAAATAAAACTAAAAAGGTAAGATAACCTTGGGGTGCCTCCCAAGAGCGCTAAGTTTAACGTCTTCAGCTAGACTAAACAAAAAATAAAACCTACGACTAATGATGGGTCGAGGGTGATACTGTCACGTCCTCGAGTGCTCGAGAAGATGCAAATTTACCTTATCTGCCAGTGCGGGTGGCTCTGAGGTCAGGTACGGCTTGAGACAATGGCCGTTTACCTTGAATTGTCGACCGGATGTGACGTCGGAGATGAGTACCGATCCGCCATGGAAAAACTCTAGAACCACATATGGACCATCCCATCTGGAGCGCAGCTTCCCAAGAAAGAGCTTAAGGCGTGAATTGTAGCGCCAAACCTTGTCGTTGACCTGGACTGATCGTCGTCGGATGAGTCGGTTGTGGAAGGCCTTGGTCTTCTCTTTTTAGATCGATGTGTTCTCGAACGCGTCGTGCCTCAACTCATGTAACTCTTGAAGCTGGAGAAGTCGTTCTTTGCCTGCTTCGTCCAGTGATAGGTTGAGCTTTTTGATAGCCCAGTAGGTTGGATGCTCTAGCTCAACCAAAAGATGGCAGGCTTTCCCAAAGATAAGCCGGAAGGGAGACATCCCGATGGGTGTCTTGTATGCCGTCCGGTACGCCCATAGTGCGTCGGGAAGCTTGTGTGCCCAATCCTTCCCATCTGGACGAATTATCTTCTTGAGTATGGTCTTGACTTCTTGATTGCTAACCTCTACTTGCCCATTCACCTGAGGGTGGTATGGTGTTGTGATGCGGTGGTGTACTCCGTACTTCTTCAACAATGCCCGAAAGTGAGCATTATTGAAGTGTGAGCCACTATCATTGATGATGGCCCTCGGGCAACCGTACCGAGCGAAGATGCATCGTGTGATGAATCTCATAACCTCTCGATGATTGTTTGTCCTAGTGGGGATTGCCTCGACCCACTTGGACACATAGTCCACGGCCACCAGTATGAACTCTTTTCCGTCAGAAGGTGAGAAAGGTCCCATGAAGTCTATCCCTCAAAGGTCGAAGATCTCCACTTCAAGGATTGGCCGCATCGGCATTTCATCCAGCTTTGAGATGTTTATCGCCGCTTGACATTGTAGGCATTCCGTGTAGAAATGGTGGGCGTCCGTGAAGATGGAAGGCCAGTAGAAGAGTCTCTGTAGGATCTTGTATGCGGTCTTGCGTGCTGCGAAATGTCCTCTGCACATCGATGAGTGACATATCGCTAGGATATCTCCTTGGTCCTCCTCCGATACACATCTTCGGATGATCTGGTCGTATCCTAGGTGGAATAGAATTAGTTCTTCCCAAAAGTAGTACTTGAGCTCATGGAAGAACTTATCTTTTTTATGTCGATTACAGTGCTCCGAGATCGATCCAGTGACAATGAAGTTGACAATGTGTGCATACCAGGGGGCGTGACTCGAGATGGCAAGGAGATGCTCATCTGGAAATGTGTCACCAATGTCTTCTCCTCCCGAGATGTGGAGACGCGATAAGTGGTCTTCCACCGAGTTTTCGCTGCCCTTTTTGTCTTTTATCTCCAAGTCGAATTCTTGAAGGAGCAGCACCCATCTTATAAGTCGTGGTTTGGCCTCTTTCTTGGAGAGCAAGTATTTTAATGCCGCATGATCAGTGTTGATGATGATCTTGCTCCCCAAGATATAAGGCCGAAACTTCTCGAGAGCGTAGACCACCGCAAGAAGCTCTTTCTCCGTAGTCTTGTAATTTATTTGAGCTTCGATGAGGGTCAAGTCGTTGCCCCAAGACCACTCCCACCGCGTAGTCCGAAGCGTCGCACATGATCTCAAAGGTTAAGTCCCAATTATAACTTTGAAGTATTGGTGCCTCGATCAGTGCTTGCTTCAGCATCGTGAATGTGCGCTTCCTTTCTTCATTGATGATGAAGTCTTTGTCTTTGCAAAGAAGGGTGGTGAGTGGCTTGAAAACTTTGGCAAAGTCCTGGATGAATCTTCGATAGAAGTCGATGTGCCCGAGAAAGCTCCTTAAGTCTTTAACGGTACTTGATAGAGGGAGGTTTTGGATGACCTCTATCTTGGCCTTGTCCACTTATAAACCTTTGCCCGAGACGATATGCCCAAGCACTACTCCCTCTCGTACCATGAAGTGAGATTTTTCCCAGCTTAACACCAGTCGTTTCCTAAAGCATACCTCCAGTATCTTCGTCAGGTGAGCAAGACAAATTTTGAAGTCATTTCCAAAGATGGAGAAATCATCCTTGAAGACTTATAAGCTATCGCCAAGAAATTCAGAGAAGATAGCCGTCATACATTGTTGAAAAGTTGCGGGGGCGTTGCATAGTCCGAATGGCATACATCTGAAGGCCAAGGTGCCAAACGGACATGTGAATGTTGTCTTCTCTTGATCGTCGAGGTGAATGGCAATTTGGTTATAGCCCGAATTTGGTCCGTCAGGGTCCATCCAATTGATTCTTCATTCCACCTTAGTACTTCTAGTAATTGTTCCTCATGCTTCATATCTAGCTTGGATGAAATAATTTTCCGGCTTTGTTTTCTCCTCATCAAAGAAGGCGTATTTGAGTGTGGACGGGAGATTTTTGAGCTCCAAAGTTGGCTCATCCATAGGAAGCTCCTCATATCTTGCTTCCTCGTCGATCATCATAACTTCTTCTACGTAGGCGTCTATGTCCTAATCATCGGCAAAGTCGATGGCGCCCAAGTCTTCGGAAGCTCGTGAAGGGAATTTCATAGATTCAATGCACGTTCGCAAATCGTCATCATTAAGTCATGTCTATTAGATCGACAATGAAGCACTCAGATTTTTTCACGTCACGCATGAAGAAGAAGTGTCATGCGATCGCGTTCGTCCGATCATGAATCAATGCTTGATATGTTGCCATGGGTCCACCGACGTACATCAGGTGCACTTAATCTCAGATGTTATAAATCCTCAGATGAACGACTGGGATTAAATCATTTTAAAACAAATCATCGCCCAATCAGAGTGCGTCGTGTACCCCTCACTTAAGTGTGTGAATTGGACACTTCTTGTTACGCCATGTCACCTGCGAAGATATAAAAAGAAAGATAGTCTCACATACTTCCACACATAAAATATGTTTAAACTTAAAAATTATTCATCCAAGTCAGCCATTCTTTAATATTAATATTGTTTTTCATATATCATATTTTCAAGTATTAATTGTCTTAAAATTCATAATCATAGACATAAGACTACAGTAGTCAATTTAAATATACGTTTGGAGGACTTGTTATGAGTTGACCTTGCTTGTGGTAGGAAGAAAAGAACTTAAGGCAAGTTTGAGATCTTTTAGTAGATCATCTTATTCCTAGTGAGTCAAGATGTTGACGAAGGCAGGTCAACAACACTTTGGTGGTTGTGTTCTTACTTACTAGGTGTCGCAACAACAAGGTCAAAAAAACTTAGCAAAGGAGACTAGTGCAAGTGGCTAAAGCTCACATGCACTCAAGACTGAGGCGAGCCTGAATGGAGTAGGGTGATAACTCCAAAATATAAGTTACATCCATGCATCATTTATCATTTTTAAGTGCTAATAAAGATTGTAACAATTAGAATATCTATTTCTATATTGCTGAAAGTGGTGAAAACATAACTTCGTCCTATCATGTATAATTTCTTAAATTTTAATTATATTATGAGACTAACCCCATTTGACTTCTTGGAAGTCAAATGTTGAAATTCTCACATTTTTATGAGTTGTATGGAAACTAGGACTTAGGTGAAGCATAATGAGAGCATGCATGTAAATTTTCTAGAAAGAGAAGAAGAAAATAGGTACTCCAACTTTCTAGGAGGTTAGCCAACCTTTCAACCTTTCTAAGAGGTTCTTCTAGGCATTCCACCTCTTTAGGAGGTTGGTCAAACCTTTTCCCCTTCTTAGGAAAAAGGTCTAGCCTTTTATCTTTTTAGGAGGTTGGTCAAACCTTGGTACATTTTTAGGAGGTTGGTCAAACTTTGTTATATTTTTAGGAGGTTGGTAAAATGTTTCCACCTTTATAGGAGGTTGGTTAACTATATTTTTAGGTGAGGTCAACCCATTTCATCTTTTTATGAGATTAGTCACTTACTTTTTCATAGAAGTCAATGATGCTCAAAGTGATTCTTGACAATTCAAAAGAGTTCAACAACATTCTTGAAGGGCCAAATAGGTCAAATTTCTTCTCTTTGAAAAGGAACCTCTAAACCTAACATATTAAAACATATTTTTCTTCCTTTTTTGTTGCTTTTTCGCTCTCTCTTAGCATCAAGCTACCAAAAAGAGAAGGAGAGACTTAAGCTTGGCATTTTTGGTGTTCAAGTTTGTTGTGGAGGTAAGATCAAGTGAATGATCAAGATCATAATGTGTATGGTATCATTTGGCCTAGGAGTGGCATAAAAACGAGCTTTGTGTGAGGATTTGGATATGATATTCTCTTGTAATCCCCTCCATGGATATTTTAAAGCCTATTTCCCTTTGTATGTTTGATATTTTTTTCTTTTCTTCAGAAAATCTCACATCATTACCAAATTTCTTGATACCCAATTTCCCAAATTTTCATCATACTGCTTGTTGGGATCTGAGGTTGATAAACTTTCCAAAATTGTGATCAAAACATTGAATGCAGCGGAAAACATTGAATGAGACATTCAAAATACCAAGCCACCAAGAACAGATGATCCTATCATCTAGTATGAATGAGAAAACATACTAACAGGGTTTCCTTGAAGGAGTTCTTGAAGCTATTCAAGTGTCTAGCCTCTAGTGGTATCCACACAGTCTCTAGATGGTTGGATCTCCTCTTCAAATCTCTTCACCAAGAGAGAAAGAGAAGAATGGAGAGAATTCCCACAAGGCTTGCATGGGCACCTTCAGTTGTGGCCGTTCTCTCCCTATTTATACACATTTGGTATGAGGTTTTTTCATAAAAACCCTCATAATTATGTCTATATCTACCAACATTCATAAACCTTACGTGTGTGACCCTCTAGGTCCATATATCTCACTATTTAATAACTCTATAGACCAAATAACACCTTATTGGTCAACCTTAATTAATTATCCACATCTACATATAGATTAATTAATCAAGAATCGATGTAACCCAATCGATAGGTTGAGTTGCCAGCCCGTTGGGTGCCAAGCTACACCACGTACACTAGGAGACATGGAGTATGTAAGAACTCGCTTATGGAAGCTTCCCGTCATCGATTACCATGTATGTATAATCCTTCATCCACATTAGACTCATGAATGACTTAGGGTATGGTCAACTGTCAAACCCTAATCGGTCACTCAAGTTAGTACTGATGCGTGTAGAAATCATCGGGAACTCCTTCTCTTATATTTCTACTAACTTGGCCAAGGATTTCATAGCATCTCATTCCTTTGAGTCAATCTCCTCAAATACCGAGGGTGGATGGTCCCATCTTGATCACATAATCATATTTGTGGACTTCATGTCGTATCCAATATATGACGTTTTAGATATCCCGTGACTAGGGATTCGTAAGTCATAATCAAAACACGATCATCCATCCACAAGATGTCTTTGGTGTCTGATAACATGCATTTATAACTTAAATTCTTATCCTAATTAACTCATATTCATGCTTATTTTATGTGAATATGATCCATGTTATCATAGTTTTTATGAATTCTCTCCATTGGTATGCCAGTACACTAAAGTTCATATTTATGCATAAATTAGGGTTAATTATGTGTCTTCTTGATGATTAATCTTTTTTCAAGGTTAAATTAATTGAAATTAAGTATTTTCCTTGACTTACTTTCACTTTAGTAGATGATTTAAAAGATTAATTATAAGAAGAAAATTATTGGATGATTAAAAGATAAGGATCTTAATGAATGCCTTTATGTTATTTTTAATTCATCCTATTTTCTTGTCTTAATTATATTTTTAGATGGCAGGATATTAAAGAGGAAGAAATATGTGACCCAATGGAGAAAATTTGAATTAAAAAGGAGTTGTATTTCTTAAGTTATGAAGTTTTGAATTTTTAGATCTTTTTTGGATTTTAATCTGATTTTTAAATTGATTTTTTATTAATTTTATTAAGTTATTTCTTAATTAAATCACGAAAAAGGGGGTTTATTTACCGCAGGATCGCGAAGCTAACGTGGTGTGCGAGACATACATGGCAAGCGGGACCAACGCAGATGCGACACGGCACTGAGGCCATGTGGCAAGGTCGTGCATGGCCCACGCGAGGCACAAGAGGCGCGCAGGTGGCGCGTGTGGCGTGGACACGTGTGGCAGGAGGCCACGCGGGTCCACGTGGATGCCTGTGAGGGGCGCCACATGGTGAGGGGGCTGGCGAGTGAAGGGCCCACGAGCTAGTGGGCCCTGGTTAGAGTGTTGGGGCGGTAATGCAAAGGCGCTATCGCACTACACGTTTTATACTCGCGATTTCCATCTTTTTCGTCTGTGTGGGACTATCATCCCATGGATTCTTCTTTTGCAGGTGACGTGGATAAATCACAGGCGTCGGCTCCGATTGCTAAGTGTCAATCGCGTGGACCCAAGTCCACGGAATCTTCATAAGGACGCAAGCGTTAAAAAAATTCATAAGTGAAGCGCTAGATGGGTGACACGTGGCATGGCCAGGAGGCATCAATCTTCATCGAACAATCACGATTCATCGCGATTTTGGCACATCAAAAGGCAACACGTGGACTCATCTGAGCGGGAGATGGAGATTAGATGGCGGCAATGACTTAGCGCTCATGATCGTGGCTCACGATCGCGGCTCGATTGTGGCCCGATCGCCGCGCGATTGTGGCCAAATTACCGTGTGATTTGGGTCACGATCACATCTAATTGATGGGCCACGATCATCGTGCGCTCATGGCCATCAAATCTCTCTCCCAACCGGATCAAACGGCCCTAAAATTGTGCGGAAATTCTCCTTTAAAAACTAATGTACTCCCTTGTTTTCTTCTCAACTCTTGATTGATTCGTGAAGCAATTAAGCAAATTTGGAGCAAAATCTTGAGTTCATCATGATTCCCTTGCATTTAGACTCAGTCGCGGCCCAATTGGAGCAAGATTAATCATGATTCATCATCGGATTTCATCGAATTTTCCCCTTAAATTCCAAATGTCTGCGAGAAAGAAATCAAGCAAAATCCGCTTCAATCCGCGTGAATTGAAGCCCCATCCTTGCGGAAATCGGGTAAGTAGTGAGATTTGATCAATTATCAGGTGGTAATTTGAGTTTTTCTTAGTTTTAGATCTTTAATTTGGAGTTTTAGTTCATATTGTTCTTCAATTTTGCCTAATTTTAGTCGAAAATTTTTCTGATTTTGAAAATAGGATATCTCTTTGATTATAATTTCAAATGTACTTTCATTAGATTCCTTATTTGATCAGCTTTCCGTGGATAGCAAATTCGTCAAATTTTGAGATCATTTGACCCTTCAATTTGACGTTTGACCGAGCACTTTTCATTTTCAATCTGAATTTGAGCATTGACTTTTGGTATCAATTACTTTCAAAATATAAATCAGAATTTGATAATTTTGGTCTGTTTAGAATCCTCTAGTTCTTAGCTTTCTATTGATATATAAATTTCAAGATTTGGATATCATTTGATAAGTCAAGTTGAAGATTTTCTTCGAAGTGTTCATTTTAGGATTTTTCTGATCTTTGATTTTCAATAATTCATAGTAAATCCATTTCTTATCGAAAAATCAGTAAGATTATATCAAAAAATTCCATTTTCTATCTAGTTTTAAAATATATGATTTTCGTAATCTTTTGACATCTTTAGATTATCTGATTTTATAGAAATTTGACTGTTGGTCAAAGTCAACGCTTTGACTTTTGACTTTTCTCCGTCAAATACGAGATCTGAAATCTTCAAATTTTATATTTAGTATTTTTATATCATTTCTATTCATAACATATCATTTCTACTTCTTTAAAACCTCTTTTAAACCTAAGTTTGACAAAGTCAATTCTGCAATAAAAGTCAACCTTGTTCTCTATGGATCGACCCGATACTTACACTTTATTTGATTTTATATCTTTGTCATTGTGAGTTCGGTATTATAAATTTTTTTTGACCGACATTTGTGTGTTTTAACGACCGCACGAATTGATTTGTGAGTGTCTCAAGTCAAAGGACCACATACACAAGCATGACATGAATCAATCTGATTGATAGTTAGGTATAATACTATTCAGGGATTCATACGAATCAATTAAGTGAACTCTTTCTCCAAAGAGCACCCACTATCTATCCTTAGTGTCTCCACACCGATGGCTATAGGATCAGCCCTACTCATCATAGGAGTTGGATTAGATAGTGTTATTCTTTTCGAATAATTCGATGTCCTTCTCGAATATCCCACGGATAGGAATGTTTAGAACATGTGTTTAAAGACTAGTGATCACTATATTATGATCACATCATAATTCACTTAGTCATTGCACATGCTCATGGACTTCATTGCAAACATCACACAAGAATGACAATGAATAAATTTCATTTCAATGAACATAAACAAGAAACATGAAAGTGTGATTGGCTTATAGGCCACATAATATCCATCACTGCCATCATCTTCTATTCCATCATTCCATTATGAATATTTTTCTCATTAATTATTATATAATATAAATATATTTCTATGTCTAATTTTTTTCATACCATATTTTGTTTCTTCATTCTTCCATATTTCTTCAAAAATTCCTTTCTACCTTTGTTTTTCTCTATAATAGTATCTCTAGTGCCTAAAAGCACTAATCTCGTTACCTGGGCTCCCTAAGGGTTTGACCCTTACTTTACCATTATACAAAGCGAGGAATTATAAATATTTTTGCATAAAATTGATTCAAAACAATGATATAAAATACCCTGAAATCGTGTTCATCATAGGGAACAACTAAAAGTGCTTTAGGAATTTATATGTGAGAAATGAGGTGTGGACTTGTGCCCAAAAGACACTTAGAGAGTTGAGTAGATTAACTATACAAGTAACACAGTAGGAACACTGATAGTGAAGCGTGTTTTTATATCAAGATAGACTCCTTTGAGTTTCATTCACTTTGAGGTCACTCGACATAGGCGACATTAGGTCAATGAACCAAGTAATAAATTTTGGTGTCAACACTTGAAAAGTAAACTAATTTACCCGTCCCCTCTTAGTTACATACATGTCCTCTTCTAATCTTCGCATCCTAGAAATGTCTGTTTACTTTTTTGATGTCATAGAAAATGTCATCAGTCCAATTATGTTAATCGCAATCAGAGATCATAGAAAAGTGCCATGTGTCCCTCCTTTTTAGTGAGAGTAAAACAAAATCAAATGAAGACAATCATCAGATCATATGATCCAACGGTGAGGAGAGGACCTGGCACTGCATTTAACAAGAGCCTTCAGATGAAAATTAGTGCACCTAGACCTTGCCACATGTTGTGACTTCATTAGTCATGATAGAGGTGATAGAGATCCTGCCTTTTCTCTATCTTCATTTTTTAGAAATTGCATGGACTGTTGTCCACATTTCAGGTAGCTCTAATTAGCAGAACTAATCAAAGCACATAAACAGCGTCACTTGGCATGTTGTGGCCATCTTTCCTTTAGTCTTGCACTTGAAATATTTTGAAGGATTTCGAGTAGATAATGTCTGTTGAATTGAGTGTTTCATGGGGCATGTTCACAAAGAACATCTCTCTCAATTCCTCTCTCCGATAGCCCATGTTGGCATGCGTGGTAGACCATTTGGGCACCACACGCAAGCCAAATGTTAGACCTTGCATCATGTCTCATTAGGTGCCATATGCCTTATGGATTGTCCTTGTTTTGCCACATGTTGCAGTTTGATTGGTTGGGACTCTAATACTCGTTTTAACCCTCTTTTACTTAAATAGTTCCCTCAAAAACTAGAAAAATCCCTTGAAATCCAAAAACTTCTCGAGTCAAATAATTTTTACCACCTCTAGACCATTTGAGCTCCTTTGAGCACCTTTAAATTTATTCCAAGTCTCACTTCTATTTGGTGAAATGAAATTTTGACTATGCTATTCTTGTATAATGTTTGTAATGAAGTCCTTAAGCATATTTAATGATTGTGTGAATTATGATGAGATCGTTATACATTGATCACTAGTTCTTTAAAAATATGTTATCAAATTCCCAATTAAAATGTTATTTGAGAAGGAAATCGCAATTTCTAGAGAGAATAGCATAACCTAATTAGATTCATATAATGAGTATGACTGATCTTTTGGTTATGGATATTGAGATGTCAAGCATAAATGGGGGGGGGGGTGCTCTCTAGAGAAAGAATTTATTGAATTAATTTTTACAAATCCTTGAATAGTAATATAGCTAAATTTATATTAGGTTAATTCATGTCATAATTGTGTATATAATTGTCATAATTGTAGTTAATTCATGTCATAATCATGAGATGAATTAACTCGGTCATTGAAAACTCACGATTTTGTGTCAAAATAAATATCAAACTCACTAATTTCGAGAATTAAACATGAATTGATTAGAACAATGGTGAGTAAGGGTTGGATCCACAGAGAATTATGATATTTTTCAAGATGTTCTTGAAATTTAATCAAATAGGATGATGAATTGAGGTGGGAAACAAATGAACTTAGTGTTTTTAGAAAGAAAACTACAAGATGAATCCACATAATAAAAAATTACTTGATTTGTATCAGTATTCGTAGAGAAACTGAGCAAAATCAAGATAGAAAAATCATTCACAAAGAGAGAGAAAATGCTAAAATTTCATAAAATTAAACTAGTCTAAGCTTTGAAATAAAATTCAAATGCTACAAGATAGAATATTATGAGGAAAATACCTAATCTAACTTAAAATCATGCTCAAAATGATCCAATTAATCACCGGATCAAGGCTTTTGATTCCGCGTTTCATAAAAAGAAACAAATTTCAAAGTTCAAGCGGTGAATTCTTCATATTCTCTTGACAAAATCTATGATTTCAAACACTCTTTGGACGCGAAAATAAGTCTAGAAGAGGAAGAAAACAAGAGATTTAAGGATTGAGATGTCCAAACACTTCGATTAATTCAATGATTAAGATTGCATTTTCCATCGAAGAGAGAGATAGTATAGATAGGAAAAATTTGGGCATAGTCCTTCAATTTGGCAAGTGATCTTTGATTAACAACCCAGATGAAACATCAAAATGAGAATCGTCATTGTTAAGCCCCGTCTATCCAATCGAAGATGGGGCACTCAGATTTCGTCACGTCGTGCGTGAAGAAGAAACATATGTATAACGATTTGTCATTCGATCTTTCATTGAGTACTCGAGATGCCGCTAGGCATCCATAGGAGTCCACCAGTCACTTTTAATCTCAACCATTATAACTCTGACGATGAATGGCTAAGATTCATCGTGAGTCATAAGTTGAATTGACAATGATAACATGCAAATTTAACTTGAGTTCTTATCATATTTAACTAATATTCATGCGTATTTTATGTAATTATGATGCATGATATCATAGTTTTATGAATTTTCTCCATTGGTATGCCGCTTTTACTAAAGTCTATATTTTTGAATTATTTAGGGATTAATTATGTGTTTATTGATGTTTGACCTTTATGCAAAGTCAAACAAGTGGAAATTAACCATTTTCCTTGATTTTATTTTGACTTTAGTGGATGATTAAAAGAAGAAAATTAGAGGAAGAGAATGATGAGATGGATCACTTTAAATAATCAAAGGAATTGATTTAAGATTATTTTGAACTCACCCTATTTTCTTGATTGAATTTATATTTTAATGGCATGATATTAAAGATGAAGAAATTTGTGATTCAATGGCGAAAATTTGAGTAAAAAAGGAGTTATAGAAATAAATATACGAAATTTTGAATTTTATAGAATTTTTATGGATTTTATTTTGATTTTTCAGGTATTTTTTGGATTTATTTGCTTATAAAAAAATCATAAAAAGAGTTTATTATGCACGCGGGACCCGCGAAGCTGACGTGGGCGATGACGACATGTGGCGGAGCCACGCTAGCCCACGTGGACGCCTAAGTGGCAGATGAGACAGTTGAGCTGGCGTTTGATGGGCCCATGGGTATAGTGGGTCCAAGTTAGATGGGGAGGCGTACTTGGCCCATTTGGGTGACACGAAAGGCTTATATGTATTCTCCCTTCTATACCCCCTAACTCTTCTTCTTTCCTTCTTTGTGGGACTAAGTTCCATCTAAAATCGCGATTTGCAAGCGACGTGGCGGAGTATAGTGCGTTGGATCAAAGTGCGCGGATTGATGCGCATCGATCGCGTGGACTTCAGTCCACTGGATCATCATCAAATGCAAATGCGTAATCGTGAGCCCTCGATCCCTTAAGTGACATCGGACGGCCATGATATAATCGCACATTCGGTGAATCACAAATCGACACGTGGCTTAATGTGGAGACTCCGATGAAGATCGGATGGCGATAATCAAGGAGGAGTGGAATCCGCGTCGTGGGATCATGGCCCACCGATTTCGCACGATCGTAGCCGTCCAAAGCCGATTCAGCGAATCGAACGAGCCCGCATTTTGCGCCACAATTTTTCTATAAATAGATGTTCTTCCTTCATGTAAACTTAAATTTTGATTGAAACGTGAAGAAATTAAGCATTTTGGAGCAAAATCTTAAGTTCTTCGTGATCTCCTTGCCTTCTAGACTCAATTGCATTTATATTGAGGCAGGATTGATCATGAATCATTGCGAGAATCGAATAGAATCTCCCCTTGAACACCGAACGCACGATGAAGAAGAAACCAAAGAAATACTCTTCAATCCATACAATTTGAAGCCCAATCTTCACGTTAATTGGGTTAGTAGTGTGATTCCTTCTTAATCCTTGCAAATTATGTAGTTTAGATTAGATTTAGAGTTTAGAAATCGTAAATTCATCATTTCAAACAAATTTGATCGCAGAATTTTGCTGATTTTTGAACAAGGATTTCTCCCTAGTCTTAAGTCCAAATCATTCGACTTTTGTTTCATTGGATTATTTGTTTCATCAGCCTTCCGTGGATATCTGATTCATTAACATTTGACCCTTCCATTTGACGTTTGACCAATGACTGTTCATTTTCAATCCGAATTTGGGCGTTGACTTGCAGGGCAATTACTCTTAAAATACAAGATCAAATTTGACCATTTTGGTCTCTCTAGAATCCTCTGTTCATAAGCTTTCCATTCATATGTGAATTTCTTAATTTGAACATCATTTGGCTAGTCAATTTCATGATTTTGACCGAGATCTTCATTTCAAGATGCTTCTGATTATTGATTTTCAATAAATCATAGTAAATCCAATTCTTCTCCAAAAATCACATATTTAATATCAAAATTCTCGATTTTCTCTGTAGTTTCTGAAAATATAACTTTCATAATATTTTCTCACCTTTTTCCTCTATGATTTTATAGAAAGTCAAAGTCTGGTCAAAGTCAACACTTTGACCTTGAGTTTGGACTTGTCTTCTTCAAATATTTTCTAAAATGCTTAAAATATCTTCTCTTATATATGCATATTAATTCCATTAATAATATATCATTTTCCAATCTTAAAAACCATAATTATTCTTAAGTTTGACCAAGTCAACTCTTCAGTAAAAAGTCAACCATGTTCTATGTGGTTCGACCCAATCTTTTCAGTGTACTTGATTTCATATTTTAAATCATTGAGAGTTTAGAATTATAAATTTTGTTTGACTGATGATCGTGTGTTTTCAACGCCCGCACTAAATCGTTCCGTCAAACATCCAATCGTAAGTGAAGATCAACAACTCCAATAAAATCCACAAATTGAATGCCTCACATCGCGTCACGTCACCTGTGAAGAGATAAAAACAAATAATAGTCTCACATGGAAAAAATCAAAGTAAAATAAAGCATATATAAGGGCATGTGGTCTTATATGGGTAGCTTATGCGCTAACATGGTGCTTAACCACTAATCCCAGAGTGCGAATCATATACACATATAAAACCCCTTTTTAATCATACACTTATTTTAAATTAAAATAAATTCAAAAGAAATCTGGAAAAAAAAATCTATAAAAACCAAAAAAAATCCTTAAAAATTAGAAAATTCATAACTTTTAAAACACAACTTTTTAATCCAATTTTTTTATCAAAATTTAAGTAATCTATATTTTAATTATTTGAATTAAAAAATGAGAGAATAAATTTGTATCTAAAAAATACGCTCATTTTTTTAAAGATAAAACTAAAAAAGTCAATTAATTCATATGAATAAAATTTCGCTCATTATTTTACAATTAAAACTCAATTATAATCTCAAATATAAAATTGAAATATACTTTTAAATTTAACTTAAATTATGCATGATTATCCTTTAAAATAATATATTTTCATTGTTGACTATGAGAGTAAGAAACCCTAGATTTTTATGTGGAAAGGAGACTACAAAGGTTCTTATATAACATGTGAAGATGAGAGGCCGAGAGCCCAATACCAATATCGGATACTCCTCGTCAAGCTAGAGCATATAAATCAAACATGTCTGGCTTAGTAACCATGGAGTCATACGAGATCTAGACTAGACTCTTCGTGAAGACGTCCGCAAGCTGATGAGATGATGCCACATGAGAAATAGATATGACTCTAGGCATAACCTTATCTCATATGTAGTGACAATCAATCTAAATGTGCTTTGTACGCTCATGAAAAGTGGAATTGTCGGAGATGAAGATAGCAGTTTGATTATCGTAATGTATGGGCATTGGAAAAGTTATGAATAATTTAGTTAATTTAACTTTTTAGAATGGTAGATAATTTAATTTATGATCCAAAAAATAAATTTGGATTAATTTGGAGTAATATTTTGAAAGTTATGAATTTTCTAATTTTTAGAGATTTTTCAAAGAATTTTTCTGAATTTTTTATAAATTTAATTCGATTTATTTTGAATTAAATGAATAAAAATTAATTTCTATTACGTGCTGACATGGCAGCTGACGTGGCGTAGATGAAAATGGTGGCGCCATGTGGTGACATATGAGACTGCCACGTGTCACACACGTGGATGTGTGCGCGCGTGTGTGAGTGCGCGGTATGCGTGTGTGCGCATGGGTATGCGCCTTTGTGTGTGAATAAGGAGAAAGCACCATGTTAAGGATTTTCGCTAACTCCTTATTCACGAATTACTTATATACGCGTGCATTCAACTGAATTTTTATCATGTGAGATTATTTGTATGTTTTATGTGCGCAGGTGATGTGGCAGCATGTGGAGCGTCTGATTGCACGATTAAATCGCAATCGTCACTTAAGGCGGGGTGGGGGGGGGGGGTACATGGCGCATTTCTACTCTTTGGCGAATCATTTTGAAAATGATTTAATCTTAGTTGTTCATCAAAAGGGTTATAACGTCTGATATCAAAATCGATGAAAATGCATTCAGAGCGTTAGATCAAGATCGGACGAATGGTGTTTCATGCATTTCTTCTTCAAGTGTGACGTGGTGAAGTTTTGGTGGTCCATCTCCGATCCAACGGCCACAACTTAATTGTAACAATTCACATCTTTAGGTTTCATCAAAGCCGTTGATTGAAGATTAAATGCTCCATCCGACGTTTTACGCCCAAATTTGCTATAAATTGAGATGTTCTTCGATGATGTAAATCATTCTTGAATGTTTTCGAGGAATCGAACTATCTAGACACCACCATCCTTGAATCTCTTGCTTCTAATTGCTTCTAGACACCATTTTTGCGTCAATGGAGTGGTTGAAAATGAGATTTCGCCAAAAGAATTGGGAGAATTTCGCCTCTTGAACACCGACGATCGTCTTTGAAATCATGGAATGAAAAGCCTTTGATCCGGAAATCAATTGGATCATTTCGATCTCTATCTTCAGTTAGATTATGTGTTTTCCTCCTAATCTTTTCGTCACGTATCATTAAATTGTAATTTAGAATCATAGATTATATTAATTTTAGGTATTATTTCGGATTTCTTCAATTTTACTTTTGGAAATTTCTACCTAATTCCCTCTTTGATTTCTTCCTGAATCTTGATCCAAATCAAGTGATTTTTTATTCCATTCATTCATCTTTGAGTTCTCTTTCCAAATCTATCAAAATGCCTAATTTCTCACCTTAATTCATTGTCTGATATAATTGAATTTCAAAAGTGATGGAGAATTCTCCCACAGCGAGAACACTATGGTTCCCAAAGAACCACGATATGCTTTAAGGAAGAGAATCCACCCCCAACTACAGCAACATGCCCTCCTCTTCCTCATCAAAAAGTTTGAGAAACTCACAATCCATGAAGTGAGTGACAAAGACCTCTCTAAATCTCTAAAAGAGAGTGTAGACCCAATGGGGATCACCTCCCCTCCTCTCCCATTTACAAATTGATCTAAAGATTGGCTTGGTCAAAAGAAGTAAACTTTTATCCTTAGATACCTAGAACTCTTTGAAGACCAAGTCAACCACCTTTCTACCTTTGATATAGGTTCCCTATTGTCTAAACCACAGCCACCATATCATAGGCACCCTGTATAGTTGTGAATAAGGATCTCAAGAAACATCAATAGGAACACTTTTGTGAAATAGCCCTTCTTTCATTGAAAACCCACCTATAGATAGAAATGTTAGGAGGGATCCAAAGGAGGAACTTACCTTCTTAGTGTACTGCAAGGCAAATCCTTTGCATGACCATCATCATGCATTTATCCACATGAAGCAACATTACCAAGACTTTTAAAGGACTCTGAAGACAAAGAAGACAATACCTTGAAGAATATCAAACTTCTCATTTACTCTAGTGACTACTACCACAATTGTCTCAGATTATTCTCACGCTGTCAAAGTTCCTCATATCCATACACCCTCTCTTATCCTGAGGAGAGACCTGAAGACTTAGACAGCTTCCTATGAAAGCGGAGAAAGAAAACACTCACGGAAGACATCGGAATCCGACTGTGAAGACCTGACTGAAACGTCTATGAAGACCTGACTGTGAAGACCCGAGACAGATCATGACAACAATGAAGACGTGATATTATGGGGCATACATAATCATCACTACCACCTGCCGCATCGGCCATCACTTCCCTTGTCCAAGGCAATTCTCAACATCAAACTCTCTTTACTTCAATCGGGTAAACCGAAAGAGAGTCGGACATTCACGCGCCACCCGCAGCAGTACCGCCCGTCTGCCCGCGCAAGTTCATAACAACTGGAAGTCCCGGAAGAAGCACTGTCAGTTTGCAGACATCCACATCATTGACCGTCACTAATACGGAAGCACGAAGATATCGCCAAAACTTCCATCAGAAATACAGTCAAAGAGAAGTTCATCAGAGCCTATTATTTATTCAGGAGTACCGTAAAAGACGGCGGAGAGTCCCAGCTGCATGCACCTGTCCGCGACGAGCCCTATCAACAATCCGAGAACTCAATTATCGTCACGACATTCACAACCGTCATCGCCAATACACGCATGGTGTCTGCGTCGTTCGACAGTCAAAATAAACAGAAAATGATCGCCCGCGTTGACCCTTCTCCACGTGGAATCGCAACATTTTGAAAGCGTCCCGACGATCGCCACAACCGCCCGTAACCGCCCTTCCCTGAACACGAGTCTTTTCGATCCTTATTCTCTCTCTTCTCAACTCTCTCATTCTATAAAAGAGAGAAATGTAAGAGACAAACACAGTTTTTTTTTTATGAATGAAAGTTGTTCGTGGTTACTATCACTTACCCGTGTGTCACGCTCATCCCGCATCTCCGTCAACTCTGTCCCGCATCATCTTCATCTTCTGAGTTCTACCCTCCTTCACTTTTCTTTCCCCGTTCTGTCCGCTTTCTTCCACTTCAAGTCCGACGCATACAAGGTTGATCCGGGTCAAACGGCGAATCCGAGAGCATCATCTTCCCGCCGCCTCCAGGTATCATCCTACTTCTTTACGTGTTGATAGTTCGATCTGAAATCTTAAGTCCAGCACGAGATCACGCTCTTATCATCCTCCTTCCTCTCTTCTCGTTTCTCCTCTTATCTATATTAAAATATATCGTATCTTCCTCACTTCATCTTTATTATTTTCTTCATCACGATCACCGTCTTCTTATCATCCCTTTCATCTCAATCTCTAACACGCATCATCCATTCCTACTTTAATTAAACTCTTCTCTTCATACTTCTGAATTATTATTGCATATATCCTTACTGAATTATAAATTCATTGCATAGTGATATCAATTCATAGGTCCTCCATTTACTTGTAGGATCATTTCCTTAGTAAATCATTATCTTCATACATCTCACTGCATTAACCTGAAATATCCTACATCAAAAAGATACCTAAAAAATCCCTTAATTCTCTGTGGATTCAACCCTTATTCACCTCTATACTATTCTATTCATGATTAATCTCCTAAATTGGTGAGTCTGGTAATTATTTTGATGCTTATTGGCGTGTATTCAACGACCTCACGGATTTGTTCCGTCATGGTGACACCAAGGTCAGACTATGTGGTGCCACCTAGGAAAGCCATAAGGCACCCCTTACTAAGCCCGTGTGGCAACACTTAGTAAGACCACGCAGTGGGAAAATATAAAAAGTTATATTTAAGAATTTTTTAATTGAATAATTTAAGGGTTAAGTTACTTTTAAATTCATGAAATTCTTGCAATCATTTTAAAGTGTTAAAATGATTAAATCCTCAATTTTAATCATGATAGTCATGTTTAATTTACAAATATTAATATGATAAAGTTTTGCAATGAATTGGATTTATTTATCTAAAGATATGTAGTGCTATGTCAAGAACCTAGAAGGACCTATAGTAGGATTCCCTAGATTTGTTTGATTGATAACATATCATATATAACATGTATGAGATACATGTATATGATTATTCTAATAATCATATTTAAGGGTATGGTTATTGAGATAACCATGGACTACCCTAAACATAAAGATCATAACAAACATAAAACCCCTCACAAGTTGAACTCTAGGCTAAAACGTAGGAGTTATGAACTCATGTGTGATTCTCCTTTGCTATAGCCTTAGTATTTAAATCACTTTAAATTGGGTTGGTGGGGCAAACTCCAGGCCCACTTAATGAAGAGGAGGGACTAAGAGCTCGTGTATGACACGAGGTCGGGTAGAGGAACCATTTAGTTATGTGGGGTAAACTCTAGGACTATTTGCAAATCTATTTTCGTCAAATAACAAAGGTATGACCTAGACCAAACTCAATGGTTGGTGGGAGAAACTTAACGTCGTATGAGCGTCGAGGACCAAAGTGTAATAAGATATTGCAAGAATGTTTCAAGTCCCATGAGATGGGTGCTCAATGATACAATGGTACAATCTATGATGAGCTTCTCACAATTACCAGTATCCCTTTGAGGATATGCGCTTGAAACTACAACGCGTCTTCTTCATATCTTGCCTAGAAAATCTATAACTTCCACACCCTATGTGATATGGAGAGGGAAGAAGCCAAACTTTTATTACTTTAGAGTATGGGGTTGTCCTGCACATGTAACGAAACATAAAACAGATAAGCTTGAGTCCAAGACTAAGTTATGTAGATTTTTGGATATCCAAAAAGACACGTTTAGATATTACTTTTAATGTCATGAAGAAAAACCTATATTTATTGCAAAAAGATCCTATCATGTACTATATATGAGAAAATATTCTTGCAAGGTTCACTTAAAAGAGTTCTTAAAGCTATTCAAGTGTCTAGCCTCTAACGGTATCCCACACAATCTCTAGATGATTAGATCTACTCTTCAAAGATCTTCACTAAGAGAGAAAAAGAAGAAATGATAGACTTCATACAGGGCTTGCATGGTCACCTTGAGTTGTTATCATTCTCCCCCTATTAATAGACAGTTTGTAAGTGATTTTTTCATAAAAATCCTCATAATTATGTCTATATCTATCAATATCTATAGACCACACGTGTGTGACGCTCTAGGTCCATATATCTCACTAGTAAAAAATATCTTAATAATTTATTATTAAATATTTATTAATTATCTCCACTAACATATAGAGAAATTAATCAATGATTAATTTAACCCAATCGACATGTATCGTTTCTAGTGTTGAGCCAAGATTTATAGTTCATCCTAGCCTTAAAAGTTTACTATTAAAAAGTTAGGTCGAGATAATTAAGGCGTATAGGTTTCTAGGTCAATCCACAGGGATTCTAAGGCGAGAACGAGAGAGAGGAATAGAGAGATCAATTAGTTAGAGGGGAACAGTATAGGGAAACAAATTGGGAGAGGTAGTGAGTAGAAGAGGCAACTAGAGAATGAGAGTGATTAAGGGAAACAAAGACAAATTAAGAGATTAACCAAGCGAGAAAGGTGACCGGAGAAAGAGGGAAAGGATGAAAGAGAATGAGTGAGAAAGGTAAGAGAGAATTCAAGAGAGAGAGGGATTGAAAATGGAAATGAAATCGTAGGAGAGCGATAGAGGAAAAGAGGGAGAGGGAGAGTGAGCTTCAAAAAGAGGAAAAGAGATTATAAGGGAAAGCATGAGAGAGAATTAGGGAGAAATTTAGAGATGAAGAGAACGCATGAGAGCGAGAGACATCAAGAAGCCGCAAATAGGCAAGAGAAATCATTAGAGCGACGAAGCCTGAAAATGATAGACACGGAGAAAATTTGAGAGAATAGAAGAAGAATCATAAAGGAGAGATGAAAATGGAGAGAGTAAGAATGGATGCAAGAGCGCAAGAAGGGGAAAAAGTGAGGAAATACCAAAGAGAGGAGGAACTTCTAGAGGAAGGAAGAAAGAGAGGGAGGGCGAATGAGGAAGACTTGAAGAAGAGAGAGAGTTAGAGGGAATGAGAAAGATGGAGATCAAAGAAGAGCTAAGAAGGGAGGAAGCCACATGAATGCAGTTAGGAGGAGAAGAAGAATCAAAAAAAGAAAAAAGTAGAAAAGGGAAGAACGAGACACGAGAATGATAGAGGTAGGATGAATCAGAATAGGGAGAGAGAGCAATAAGGAGTGATAGCAAGAATTTGGAAAGCTGGAGATTGCAAGAGCAAGAAAGGTAGAGCACACAAGAGTGTGATAGAATTTGAAATAGGAAAAGGCTACAAGAGAATGAGTTAGCGAGGAAGACAGAAGAGCAGGAAGAGAATGAGAGAGTGCGAGAGAGATTGACCAGAAGTACACGAGAACAACAAAATGAGTGTGATGCTGAACAAAGGGGAGATTTGAAGAGAGAGGGGAGCGGATGCTGGAAAACGTGTGCAAGGGACGTAGCGCACATTGCGAGAGAGAAAACTAAGACGAGTGAGAGAATGCTAAGAGGAGAGGAAGAGTAAGAGTCGAAGAGAGAGCGAGAGAGGGCGAACGCAATTTGTGAGGGAGCGATAAGAGAGTAGAAGTGGAATCGGAAGAGGCAGAAGAGGGGAGAGGGTTAAAGAGAGTTTGGGCGGCTGTAAAGAGAGGAGATGGAGAGAGAGAGAATGAGATACAAAAGGGAGAACAAGCGAGAGGGAGAAAATGGCTGCAAATGGAGGGTAGAGTTTAGTACAAAATTCATGAAAACCCAAGGGATAGAGGTAGAGAGAGGGCATGCAAAGGTTATAGGAGGAGGTACAGGAGGGTAGAGGGAGCCGGAGCAAAGGTGAGAGATTGAGAGGCGAAGCAAAGGCGCGATTTCAAGAGAGAGGAGAGAAATCTGAAAGGGGAGAAAGATTGAGAGAGACAAAAGAGAGAAAAATATAACGCTCTAGAATGAGTGATGTGGAGGACAAAATTGGAGATTCATGTGGAAGAAGAAAGAGCACGGAAGCAAGAGAGGAAAAGAGAGAGGAAAATAGAGTGTATGCTAGCGATTTGACGAGAGCAAGGGAGAGAAACTGAAAGAGGAAGAGAAAGAGAGAGAGATATCGCAAGAGATAGGAGAGAAAGAATGAGAGAGCGAAATAAAGGGTGAGTTTCAGAGAGAGAGAGAGCAGTAGAAAAATTGACAATTGAATAGCGAGTAGCAATAAATTCTCATGAAAGAGAGAAAATGGGATCGGGAGAGGGAAATTCTGAAGGTGAGAGAGAATTTCTTTGGGAAAGGAATCAGTGAAGGGGAAGGCAGAGAAAGTGTAAGAGAGCAAGAGAGGTAGTTAGAGAGACAGTGATTGAGAAAGAAAGGATCAAACTTTCAGTAGAGAGAAAAAGAGAACTTCTAGATAGCAGAAAAGAGAACGAAAGGGAGATAAAGGTTCAGGAAAGGAAGAGAGAAAAGGTGAAAGGAAGAGGGAGCACATGAGAGAAGATGAGAGTTTGTAAATCGTGGACCGTTTCAAAAATGTCACAGCCGTCGGATCCTTGATCGAGCATCTGGATGAAACCGTTTTAGATGCGTTATAAAACACATGAAATCGCACCCCTTGGATCGCGATTTGACGGTCGAGATGCGCTCCTCGCGCGTGTCATCAGAGCCATTATAATTCTCTTTAAAATGCAAGTGCTCGTGATGCGATCCGGTGGACCGCGAGCTCACCCAATCGACATGCTTTGATCGCGCTTCATCTGATCCAACGATCCTCATTTAGCCACGTCACCTGCATATTAGAAACTGTGTGGGACTTAGTCCCACACAGAAAAAATTAAGGGGAACACGCGGGTATATAACATGTGATGAATTAGAAGGTTAGCTTAAATTCCGAATACAGAATGCTTATATGTACTATAACCCATATACTTACGATAAATATAAATATGCACACGTGTCACCTATGCGCCACGTAGGCGCTCACATGGGCCCGCATGGCGTTGCCATGTGGCCCTGCGTGCCACGTCGCATCCACGTGGCCCCGCGCGAATAATTCCCCCTTTTTGCTTATTTTTAAATCATTTTTAACATTGAAAATCGTAAAATTAATTCAGAAAAATCTGGAAAAATCCCTAAAAATTAGAAATATCATAACTTTTAAAATATAACTCCAAATTAATCCAAATTTCTTTCATTTGATCCAAAATTTAATTTTCTATCATTCTAAAAAGTCAAAATTAATAAATAATGAGAGTTTTAATTTCCATTTAAAAAATACATTTATTTTTTAAGGATTTTAACTTAAGAAAATATAAATAAATGTTTATAAAATGTTTTCTCTCATTATTTTAACTTTAAAAACCTCAATAATCTCAAGTAAAGATGGGTTATTAAATATTTATCTTTAAATCATAATATTTAACCCTAATTTAAAGTGTTTTTGAGATTATAATGATTTTTTCATGGAATGATAGAAAAATACATATAAATATGATAACATGCATGGAAATGAAATAATTTATGCCTTAATATGCATCCATAATTATGTTTTATAATGTTAATTTAGCATGTTATCAAAGAACTAGATTAAAAGAACGAAAAATCGTTTCCTCTACATCCTCTCGGCAAGAAGAATACCGGTGTACAAAATTTTGAGGAACCAACTGTTGGTTTCTCACACGTGGAAAAACACTCACACTCACACTTAGAAGAGAGAAACCAAAAAAAGAAAATGAAAGATGTATTTCACTTAACACGTGCTCACACACTTTTCATGCTTACACGCCCAAAGAAATAGGCAAATCCGTAAGAGACAAAAACAAGGAAGACCAATAACGGATATAACGACTTCTTGATGACATGGCACTTTAATGTATAAAGTCTTTGTTTCCTCTAATGTATAAAAGACCGTAATTCTCAGTACCTTTTAAGTATCTTAGAATTCTCTTTGCTGCTGAGAGATGTTCTGAGCTTGGTTTATCCATAAACCTGCTCAAATGGCTAACACTGTAGGTTAGATTAGGTCTCGTATTCATCAAATACGTGAAACTCCCAATTAAGCTCCTGAAGTTAGTCGAACTCACTTGTTTTCCTTCAGTTTCTTTCTGTAATTTCAAATAAACTTCCATTGGCATTTTTATGGAATTACAGTCACTCATCTTAAATGTTTTCAGGATATGATCAGTGTATGTCCTTTGACTCAAGAATATTCTGGATGTGGATTGCTTAATTTCCATCCCAA
This sequence comes from Lemna minuta, assembly GCA_024174645.1. Taxonomy (NCBI): domain Eukaryota; kingdom Viridiplantae; phylum Streptophyta; class Magnoliopsida; order Alismatales; family Araceae; genus Lemna; species Lemna minuta. Next base: position 2,675,299 of record CM044105.1, read on the forward strand.
GGTATGAATTTAACAGACCTAAGTCTATCATTTCAAATGCTCCCATCATCTCTGCTTTTAAACTTGTTGATTTTTCTTCACTTGAACCAGTGATGATTAAATCATCCACATAAATTCCAACAAGTAGTTTTGTTTTCTCACTTCCCTTATGATACAGAGCAGAATCAAGTTTGCTTTTAGAAAATCTAAGATCACTCATGGTCTTGTTCAGTTTTGAATTCCATACCCTAGGTGCCTGCTTGAGTCCATACAATGCCTTGATGAGTTTTAGGACACAAGATTACTTTCCCTTTTTCTCATAGCCTTGAGGTTGCATGACATAAATTTCTTCTATTGTTCCATTTAAGAATGCAGATTTAACATCTAAGTGATGTAAGCACTAATTTAACTGAGCTGCTATTGCAATCAAAATTATGATAGAATCAAACCTTGCTACTGGAGCATAAATTTCTTCATAATCAATTCCAAATTTATGAGAATATCCCTTTGCCACTAAACGAGCCTTATGCTTCACCACAGCTCCTGTTTGATCCCTCTTCAGTCTGTAAACCCATTTGACTCTAATTGGTTTGATTCCAGGTGGAGCCTTCACTAACTTCCATGTTTTATTTTACTCTATGGCAGATATTTTTGCTGCCATTGCACTTCTCCATGCTTCTTCTTTCACTGCTTCAGCATAAGAATAGGGTTCCTCTGTGATTAATAGACTTAAATTATCATAAGTTAGATTTGTTTCCTCATAGACATCCTGAATTGATCTATATCTCAGAGGCTCATCATTTATATCGTTTCTCCCATCCTGAATTGGATCATCCTGAGGTATTTCTGATGATTCTTCAACCTCTTCTTCAGCTGGTTGAAAAGCATCAGTATTAAAGTCCTCATAAGAAATAGAAATACTTGGATTGTCCACTAGGAAGCTTAGAGACTTTGACTCTTCAAATATAACATCCTTGCTCATACACAGTTTACGAGATGTAGGATCTAGGCATCTGTAGGCTTTAGATCCATGCTCATAACCAATGAAGATCATTTCCTTCTGTCTTCAAGTTTTCCCAAATTTCCTGTCACTTTTACGTGCACTAATGAACCAAAAATTCTGAAATGACTTACAGTGGGTTTCCTTCCATACCAGCACTCATACGGAGTCTTTCCTCTCACACTTTTTGTAGCTGAACTGTTCAAGACATGAACACACATTGTTACTACTTCTCCCCATGGCTCTAGTGGTAATTTCTTTCCTTTAAGCATGCTCCTCACAAGTCCCATAACTGTTCAGTTTCTTCTCTCTTCCATTCCATTTTACTGTGGAGTATGTGGTGTTGTTAGCTGTCTTAGAATCCCCTTCTCTTCACAGTATTGTTTGAATTCTTTTGACATAAATTCTCCACCACGATCACCTCTTGCACACCTCAATTTTTCTTTTATCTCTGCTTCAGTCATTACTTTAAATTTTTTAAAACTATTTAAAGCTTCAGCCTTGTATGCCAATAGAAAAATCCACATGTATCTCGAAAAATCACCAACGATAAGAAGAAAATATGCTTTACCTCCTAGCGTTGATGGTTTGATTGGCACACATAGATCCATATGTACCAAATCAAGAGGCTTTTTGGCTCTAAAAACTGATGGCTGAAATGAACTTCTCGTATGCTTTCCTGATATGCATGTGGAGCACACTTCTTTTGGTTTTTCAAAACCGGGTAAACCTCTTACCAATTCTCCTTTTATCATACTATTTAGAGTATGAAAACTTTGATGATAGAATCTTCCATGCCACATCCAAGCTTCATCTTCTCTTGAATTATTGCATTCTTCACTTATAGTAAGTTTCACTTGATACATATTTCCCCGTGTCTTCTTTGTCTTGGTAAGAAATTTTCCCTTCCCGTCACGAATTGTAAGATACCCTTCACTCAAAGATGTTTTACAGCCTTGGTCATCAAGTTTTCCGAGACTTAGAATATTGATTTTCAATCTTGGTAAGTAAAGTACTCCCTTAAGTTACATTTCTTCACCGTTTTTGCACATGACGATGATGGTTCCACGCCCTTCATACTTGATGGACGATTTGTCTCCAAACTTTACATTACCTTTTTTCTGTTCATCAATTGAATGGAAAAAAGATTTAATACCTGTCATGTGGCTACTTGCCCCTGTGTCAAGACACCATAATTCACAGTTGACTTCTTCTCCATTTCCTTGAAGCAGCTGTTCACTGAACTCACTATCGGACAGAATCATCAAGGCTGATTCTTCTTTGGATTCTTCTGCTATATTCACTTTCTAGTCTTTCCCTTTCTTCTTTTTCTCAAAATGACACTCATCAGAAAAGTGCCCCATCTTTTGACAAATATAGCAGTTAATTTTGGACTTGTCAAAAGGTTTCTTTTCATCTTCCTCATGTTCTTCCTTTTGTTGTCTTCCTCTTCCACGTCCTCTTCCTCTTCCTCTCTAACCAAATCTCCCTCTTCCCTTAGATGTCTGATTTCAGTCATTTTTCTTTGATAGTTTGGATGCTTTTTCAACAAAGCTTTGCTCCTCTTCATGGTTGTCTCTCTCAATCAATCTTGATTCATGAACACGAAGTGATCCAAGAATTTCTTCAACCGTCATCGGTTTGATCGTTCTGATATGCTTGAGAGAGAGAGTTAGTGTATCAATTTTTTGTTATAAAGATCTCAGTAACTTAGCTACGACATCTTTTTCTTCAAGATTTTCACCCAAATCTCTAAGTTCACATATTACTTTGATAAATCTCAGACTGCAATCACTTACCTTCTCGTCCTTTCTCATGGACAAGTTTTCAAACTCTCACCTCAAGAACTGAATTCTTAATTGAATCACATGATCTGCTCCGACGTGTAGAGTCTTTAAAGATTCCCAATTGTCTTTAGCCGATTTCTTGATATCCATTTGAAAGCTTACGGATTCAGGAATTGAGCTAAGAATCACAGATAACGCTAATCTATCTTTCTTCCGGTTTTCTTCATCCCCTCTGATCACATCCCACAAACCATGCGCCTCTAAGTACACTTCTATTCTCATGGCCCAGAGACGATAGTTTGTATCTGACAATATGAAATTAGAATTCATCACCTGATTTTCTAATTTCTACAGAACGCCTATTGATGACGAGCTGGCCTCTCCGATCTTCCGCGGCATCTTCACTTGTCACAGTAGATCGCAATTGCTCTAATACTAGATTTTGGTTTCACGCACGCGGAAAAACACTCACACTCACACTTAGAAGAGAAAGAAACCGAAAAAAGAAAATGAAAGATGTATTTCACTTAACACGCGATCACACACTTTTCACGCTTACACGCCCAAAGAAATAGGCAAATCCGTAAGAGACAAAAACAAGGAAGGACCGATAACGGACATAACAACTTCTTGATGACATGGTGCTTTAATCGCCGTTATAACTCTCACGATCTGACGGTCACTATTTAACTTCATCATTTATTGCTTCAGTCTTCATCCTGACCCTTCACTCACGATTGACCGGTACAGATTACACCCTTCACCAACAACCTAAGAGAAAGTGCGGTCGCGGAGGAAGAAGACCCCCCAAAAGAGCTTTTCTTTCATTTTGTTTTACCTTCCTCCTTCATTGCTTCATCAATTGAGCTTTCAAAAAGTAGTGCTCTTGTTTTCAAAAAGTAGAGCTTCATAATTCATTGCAGAGACTCTTGCTTTCAAAAAGTAGTGCTCTTGTTTTATCCCTCAAAAGCCTCCTTTTCTTACTTTCTTTTTCTGGGTTCTTGAAATAAAGAAACTAAAATTCATGTAAGAGAATTCTATTTTAACATACCTATCTTATACAAAATATTAAATCATGAGATGGTGGGTATATTGGTAAGTTCAACCATGTGATAGAATTAAAAATAAAAAGGAATTATATGGAGTGTCAAAACAATCAAGATTTATGAAAGTGTGATTGGCTTCTAGGAAAACATAAACGAGATACATAAAAGAATGACAATAAGTGTCGTTGGCTTATAGGCCACATAATATCCATCAAGTGCTCGCATGCTTCACTGTCATCTCTATCAAAAGATCATTCCAGTGGTCAATTGGCCCCGGCAAGCACCAGTGCAAGCAATCATTCTTAACTTTAGCCTTCTTGTCTTTTGTCAATGGCTGGTAGGTTCCAAATGGACCTGGGTGCCCATCAGGCCGAAGAAGAGACAAATATGTCGTATCCATGAGCCTAAAGTCCACCCCATTACTCCGAGCCTGAACCACAACTTGCTCGAAAGCCTCCTTCTCCACGTTCCTCATCACCTTGTCCATTTCCTGCAGCGTCACTTCTCCATCTTTGAAAGGCTCAGTCCTATTGCAGTAGCCCCAATTGGATGAAGCTTTAAACTCAGGATGCTCAGGAGCAATGGTTCTGAACAGGAAAGTGCCCTTGAAATCTGACGAAGTGATGTGGTGGAAAACCAGGTTGAGGGTTTTTCTGTACCCGTATGCATATCCAAGATCGGTGAGATTCTTTCCTGCGCAGTAATAGCATCCCACAATCTTATTATTCTCATAGTAAATGGATGTACCCAGGAACCATTTTCCACCGGAGACTATCACATAGTCAAAATTCTTAAGCTGAGAGGACAATTCGTCGTGGATGATGTCTAGATGGAGATGGACCTCCTGAACTGATAAACCATCTAGGCTTCTAATGATATCTGTCTTGACCAGGAGAGGAGCCCAGATGAAGGAGACAGTTAGATTGTAAGAGGAGAAGTACCATCGACTTGACATCCACGCCTCATCATGAAACACCATTATTGGCTGCTCTACCTGTCGCATTAAACTATACCCTTGAACAGATTGTAACGCTGAGGGTAGAATTACCCACTTAAGGTCTAACCAGGAATTGTACCTGTGAAAGAAGACAGAGCAGAGAATGCACGTGGTTTTGGGAGATGGAATCCCCCATAAACGCCCACCATGTATTCCTCATGGCATTAAGAAATTTCTCTGCATTGAATAGAGGCAAATCGCAGCCTCTGGGTTTCCATCTCCAGTAGAGATAGCCTGTGTCCGGTCGCCCATTTCGCATGCAATTCGTAAAGTCTAATATCGAAGGACAGCTTTGGTTGGTGTAAGCCGGGCCAGGTGGGTGAGGAACCCACTCTCCGTCAAAAAGATCACATTTTTCTGCAAAACATTTTTGTCGCCATTGAGAAAAATTGAAACTATCATGTAATGGGTAGACATGACAGCAACTGTAACAAGGTGCTCTAAATGTGATGTCCTGGGGGGGGAGAAGTCTATCACTCCAGACCTAAAGAATCATCACCCAGAACCAGTCGCACGATTCACCAAGTCACGAGACCAAATCCTCCATTTCAGCGGAGTAAGGAAAATAGTGACTCACCGTTTCCCGAGGGTTTTGTCGCCTGCTCCCCGGACGGACTTATCACCCAAGAACTGAAGAGCAAGAGAAGAACGGACAACCCGACGAGGAGGACGCAGATGAGAAACTTGGCGCAAGTATACTGTTGACGGAGAGACCGAGGGGTAAAATCCAGTCTCATCGCTTTCACCATTCTTCCACCTTTTTCTCCTCGGATTCCACAGAGCGGCACTCGGATCCACAAAGCATGCAAAAGTGATAGCAGGAGGTACAGGATGGTAGAGGGAGGCGGAGCAAAGGTGAGAGATTGAGCGACAGTGCGATTGCAAGAGAGAGGAGAGAAATCTGAAAGGGGAGAAAGATTGAGAGAGACAAAAGAGAGAAAAATGTAACGCACTAGAACGAGTGACGTGGAGGACAAAACTGGAGATTCAAGTGGAAGAAGAAAGAGCGCGGAAGCAAGAGAGAAAAAGAGAGAGGAAAAGGGAGGAAAATAGAGAGTATGCGAGCGATTTGACGGGAGCGAGGGAGAGAAAGAGAGAGATATCGCAAGAGATAGGAGAGAAAGAGTGAGAGAGCGAAATAAAGGGTGAGTTTCAGAGAGAGAGAGCAGTAGAAAAATTGACAATTGAATAGCGAGTAGCAATAAATTATCATGAAAGAGAGAAAATGGGATCGGGAGAGGGAAATTCAGAAGGTGAGAGAGAAATTCTTTGGGGAAGGAATCAGTGAAGGGGAAGGCGGAGAAAGTGTAAGAGAGGAGGCGAGGTAGTTGGAGAGACGGTGATCTAGAAAGAAAGGATCGAACTTTCAATAGAGAGAAAAAGAGAACTGCTAGATAGTAGAACAGGGAACGAAAGGGAGAGAAAGGTTCAGGAAAGGAAGAGAGAGAAGGTGAGAGTGCGAGGAAGAGGAAGCACGTGAGAGAAGATGAGAGTTTGTAAAAAAACGAGAAAATACGAGAGAAGATGAGAAGGGAAGAGAGCGGAGGCGAGTCAGAGAAGAGAAAGGTAGGGATTGAGATCAGGAGAGGAGAAGATGCTGCCAAGATGGAGAAGAAGAACTAGATTAAAAGAACGAAAAATCGTTTCCTCTGCATCCTCTCGGCGAGAAGAATACCGGCGTACAAAATTTTGAAAAACCAACAACCTAAGAGAAAGTGCAGTCGCCGAGGAAGAAGACCCCCCCAAAAGAGCTTTTCTTTCCTGTTGTTTTACTTTCCTCCTTTATTGCTTCATCAATTGAGCTTTCAAAAAGTAGTGCTCTTGTTTTCAAAAAGTAGAGCTTCATAATTCATTTCAGAGACTCTTGCTTTCAAAAAGTAGTGCTCTTGTTTTATCCCTCAAAAGCCTCCTTTTCTTACTTTCTTTTTCTGGGTTCTTGAAATAAAGAAACTAAAATTCATGTAAGAGAATTCTAGTTTAACATACCTATCTTATACAAAATATTAACTCATGAGATGGTGGGTATATTGGTAAGTTCAACCACGTGATAGAATTAAAAATAAAAAGAAATTATATGGAAGTGTGAACACAATCAAGATATATAGAAGTGTGATTGGCTTCTAGGAGAACATAAACTAGATACATAGAAGAATGAGAATAAGTGAAATTGGCTTATAGGCCACATCATATCCATCAAGTGCTGGCATGCTCACTTCATATAATATGCTTGCTTCACTGTCATCTCTATCAAAAGATCATTCCAGTGGTCAATTGGCCCTGGCAAGCACCAGTGCAAGCAATCATTCTCAACCTTAGCCTTCTTGTCCTTTGTCAATGGCTCGTAAGTTCTAAATGGACCTGGGTGCCCATCAGGCCGAAGAAGAGACAAATAGGTCATATCCATGAGCCTAAAGTCTACCCCATTCCTCTGAGCTTGAACCACAACTTGCTCAAAAGCCTCCATCTCCACATTCCTCATCACCTTGTCCATTTCTTGCAACGTCACTTCTCCATCTTTGAAAGGCTCAGTCCTATTGCAGTAGCCCCCATTGGATGAGTCTTTAAACTCTAGGGTGCTCAGGAGCAATGGTTCTAAACAGGAAAGTGCCCTTGAAATCTGACGAAGTGATGTGGTGGAAAACCAGGTTTTTCTGTACCCGTATGCATATCCAAGATCGGTGAGATTCTTTCCTGCGCAGTAATAGCTATTCAAGTGTCTAGCCTCTAGCAGTATCCACACGGTCTCTGGATGGTTGGATCTCCTCTTCAAAGCTCTTCACCAAGAGAGAAAGAGAAGATTGGAGAGAATTCTCACAAGGCTTGCATGCGCACCTTGAGTTGTGGTCGTTCTCCCCCTATTTATAGACATTTGGTATGAGGTTTTTTCATAAAAACCCTCATAATTATGTCTACATCCACCAACATCCATAGACCTTATGTGTGTGGCCCTCTAGGTCCATATATCTCACTAGTTAATAACTCTATAGACCAAATAACACCTTATTCATCAACCTTAATTAAGTATTCACATTAAAATTTAGATTAATTAATCAAGGATTAATTTAACCCAATCGATAGGTTGAGTTGCCACCCAGTTGGGTGTCAAGCTACACCACGTACACTAGGAGATATGGAGTATGTAAGAACTCACTTATGGAACCTTCCCGTAATCGATTACCATGTATGTATAATCCTTCATCCACATTAGACTCATGAATGACTTAGGGTATGGCCAACTGTCAAACCCTAATCGATCACTCAAGTTAGTACTGATGCGTGTAGAAATCATCGAGAACTCCATCTTTGATATTTCTACTACCTTGGCCAAGGATTTCATCGCATCTCATTCCTTGAGTCAATCTCCTCAAATACCGAGGGTAGATGATCCCATCTTTATCACACAATCATCTTCATGGACTTCATGTCGTATCCAATATATGACATTTTAGATATCTTGTGACTAGGGATTCGTAAGTCAAAATCAAAACACGATCATCCATCCACAAGATGTCTTTGGTGTCACAAGTCAAAGGATCACATACAAAACCATGACATGAATCAACCTGATTGACAGTTAGGTATAATACCATTCAGGGATTCATACGGATCAATTCAGTGAACTCCTTCCCTAAAGAGCACCCACTATCTATCCTTAGTGTCTCCACACCGATGGCTATAGGATCAGCCATACTCATCATATGAGTTGAATTAGATAGTGTTATTCTTTCCAGATAATTCGATGTCCTTCTCGAATATCCCATGAATAGGAATTTTTGAACATATGTTTAAATATTAGTGATCACTATATTATGATTTCATCATAATTCACTTAGCCATTGCACATGCTTGTGGACTTCACTGCAAACATCACTAAAGAATGACAATGAATAATTTTCATTTCAATTAACATAAACAAGATACATGAAAGTGTGATTGGCTTATAGGCCACATAATATCCATCACAACCTCCAAGATACATGTCATTGAGTGATATGTACTGTGAGACCACCCCTATCACCCAAGACGAGCAAGCTTATCTACTCTCAAGTGAAGAACCTCTCTCCTACTCAGAAGTTGCTCATGAAGAGGTCTGGAGACAGACCATGAGAGAAGAAATGATGGCTATTGATCGAAAAAACACATGGGAATTGGAAATTCCCCCACCCAATTGTAGACCAATTGGACTGAAGTGGATCTTTAAGTTGAAGAAGAATCCATAGGGAGAGGTCATCAAACACAAGGCCCGACTAGTGGTGAAAGGCTATTCACAAAGGAAAGGAATAGATTATGAAGAGGTCTTTGCACCTATTGTTCGATTTGAGACAATTCGGATACTAATTGCATTTGCAGCATTGAAGGGATGGAAGTTTCATCATCTTGACGTCAAATCAGCCTTTCAGAATGGTGAGATTAATGAAGTGATTCATGTGAAGTAACCTGAAGGGTTTTTGGTCAAAGGTAAGGAAGGATATGTTCTTCGACTCAAAAAGGCCCTGTATGGGTTGAAGCAAGCCCCGAGAGCTTGGTATTTCAAGCTTCATTCATGTTTGATCTCACTTGGTTTCATTCAGAGCAACTATGAACAGTCACTCTATCTCAAACGATCCAATGCTAACACATTAATTGTTAGCGTCTATGTGGATGATCTGATTGTCACAGGGTCAAGCTCTACAGGCATAGAGATATTCAAGGTCGAGATGACACAGGAGTTTGACATGAGCAATTTAGGCTCTCTTAGCTCTTATTTGGGAATCGAAGTCAAGCAAGGTAAGAGTTTCATTTTTCTATCCCAAACAGCCTATGCACAGAAGCTTCTACAACATGCAAAATTGGGAGAATGCAATGTTGTAGTCACTCCACTCGAAGCTCAAGCAAAGTTTACTAATGAGGAAGGAAGCTCTAGGGTATACTCTACTGCATATTAAAGTCTAATTGGGAGTCTGAGGTACTTAACTCACACAAGGCTTGATCTCCTATTCTCCATGGGAATATTAAGTCGATATATGGAAAATCCCAATCAAGAGCACTATAATGGGCTGAAGCGAGTACTAAGATATGTAAAGGGGGCAAAGGATTACGGATAACTTTGCAAAAAAGGAGAATCGGATGGAGAATTAATTGGGTACATCGACAATGATTTTGCAAGAGATTGTAATTATCGGAAAAGCACTGCCAAACATATCTTCTTCTTCGGTGGGATGGCGATTAGCTGGTCATCACAAAAGCAGAGTATAGTTGCTCTATCTTCTTCTGAAGCTGAATATATTGCTGCAACTACGACTACTTGTCAAGCCGTATGGATGAATCGCTTGATTGGTGAATTGATGAATAATGAAGAACTGAAGGTTAAGTTGATGGTGGACAATCAATCGGCAATTACGTTGAGTAAGAATTTGGTTCACCACAATCGAACAAAACACATTGATACCCGTTATCATTTCATCCGATAGTGTGTTGAAGACAAGAAGATTGAAATCATCTTTATTTGGACAGAAGATCAGTTAGCTGATATATTTACTAAAGCTCTTGGAAAGGTGAAATTCCAAGAAATGCGAGGTCGCATTGGTATACGTAACACTCGGCAGGAAGAGCTAGAGCAAGGAGGAGATTGATGGTGGGTGCTCCAGCTCAGCAGCACTTACGGGCGCCGACGATCCTCCGTCTTCGGTGTCAGCTCTTTCTATTTTCTATTTCAAGTAGTTAAGCTCTAATTAGGAGCGCCGGATGAGGGGAGTTATGGCAGTCCAGATGAGGACACGTCAGGCGCGACGGGAGCGCACTGCGGAGGTCGTTAAAGAATACTATTCTCTCTCCTTCTTGTGATTGGTCAGGTGATTTATAAATTCACCCACCCAAATGATGAATTAGGCACGGAGAAATTTCTCTCAGTGAATAGATTGTTAAATTCTCTCTCTCCATCTTTCTTCTTCCGATTGATTTCTCTTCCTCACTCAATCTCCCATGATCACACGTGAACAATCAAGGGTGTGAGATTATTTCCAACAACATTGGCATCAAGAGCCTAGAGAAGGAGACCGTTGGAAGAAGATCTCTTGCGTTGGGACGTGGACAACGTTGTCATATTGTTGAAAAGAGAGTGGGATCTGGACACTTGAGTAGTCTTTAACCTCTGTGCAGAATTTTTTATCTGTAATACTTTTTGTTCTGTTCCTCCACCCTTTTTCTTCTGCATAAAGAAAACACGAGAGAGAAACGTGAAATCACGTGAAAGAAAACATGGAGAAGCTTGACGTGATTTTACCTTTATCTCTCTTGTTTTCTTGTGTGCTTTCTGTCACATGATTTTACGTTTATCTCTCTTGTTTTCTTCATGTTTTCTTTCACTCGATTTTACGCTTATCTCTCTTGTTTTCTACATGTTTTCTTTCACGTGATATTACATTTATCTCTCTTGTTTTCTTCATGCAGAAGAAAAAAGGGTGAAGGAACTGACGAGACTAAATCGTATGGTCGTTGAATGCACACGACTTAGTGTCAAAATAAAGTCCTAATCTTACCAATTTATGATTAATCAAAGCAATTAATTAGTATAATGGTAATTAAGGGTCGAATCCACGGAGAATTAGGGATTTTTGAGAGATACTCTTGAAATTCGGTCAAATCGGAAGATGAATCGAGGTTAGAAATTGGGCATTTTGATAATTTAAGAAAGATAACTCAAAATCGAATCCACGGAATCAAAAATCAGGTGATTTGGTGGAGAATTCGAAGAGAAATCGAAATTTGAAGAGAGGAGAAAAATTCGTTTTGAAAAACGATTTAAAACTGAAATTAAATCTAAATTAAACTAAATCTATGATTCTAAAACTAAAACTAATGCTAAATGATGAAAGATAATGATGACATCACCCAACCTAACCCAAATTAACCTTCGAAATGATCCAATTAATCGCCGGATTCAAGGCTATTCATTCCGAAATTCCGAAGATGAAGTTTGGTGTTCAAGATGTGATTGCATCCAATTCTCTCGATCAAAGTTTGAATTCCGGCATTCAATTGAAGCACAAATGGAATACGAACACAAGGAAACAAACGGCGCGCGATTTGGAGTTTTCTACAAGGAGAATTTGAGAAATGATCGCGAACCGTTTCTTCGTCGCGAAGAACCGGTTTTAAAACTAACGAAAATAATTTTGGGCCGTCGGCTGGGGAGATGATCGTGATTAATGGCTCTGATGATGCACCGTTTCGTGAATCCCCGCGATCAGATGTGGAACATCCGATCTTCATCGTGAGGTTGAGATTAAATCGGGGATCATTTTCGTCGATTAATCTCAACCGTTATAACGGATTTGATCAACGGTGATGATCGACTCACTTAAGTGAGTTTTAAGCCACGTGCGTGATTTGATGATCGCGTGGACCACGTGTCCACGCGATCGACGCCTCTCGATCGTCGCGCTGACGATCCGACGAACGAAACGATGCCACGTCGCCCTGAAATCAGCTAAAAGAAAACAATTTAGTCCCACATTGGATAAATCGCGAGAAATTTTCAATATAAAAGGTATGACGATTAGATTGTGTTAATATTTTCGTCCCCTTATACACGGGGGACCCCTAAACTATATGAAATATGTATATATAAATTATATATGAAATGACGTGTGCAGGCGCCACGTCACCGCCGCCACGTGGGCGGTCCATGCATCCACGTGGCACTGCCACCTGTACACGCACTGGTAAGCTCCCCCTTTTTCCCATTTTTTTTAATTAATTTAAATATAAAAATCGAATTAAAAATCTAATTAAATTCAGAAAAATTCCAGAAAAAAATTCTATAAATTTGTAAAAATCATAACTTTCAAAATATAACTCCAAATTAAGTCAAATTTGTTTTGTTGGATTCAGAATTGAATAATCTATCATTATAAAAAGTCAAATTATTAAAATAGTAAGAGAATTAATTTATATTAATTTTATACATTTATGTAATATATAAAATAAATTCATATAAATACATAAATGTAAATAAAAGTATTTTCTCTTATATTTTCACTCTTAAGACATGATTATAATCATAAATATAATTAGGATTAATGATTGAAATGTTTAATTATGCATAATAATCCATAATTAGTGTATTTTTAGATCATAACATGAATTTACACAAAATGATAGAAATATGCTTAAAAGATGATAACATGCATAGATTTGTGATGATTAATGCCTTAATTTGCATTAATAACTATGTAATTACATGCATAAATAGCATGTTATCAGGAACCCACATGAGCACGTTGTCCATGTGCCAACCCAGAGTGTGTGTTGTGAGAAGAATCAAGAGAGAATATGATAATCGAGAGCAAGAGAGAGAGAGAGAGGCATGGTGTATTGAGAGAGAGATGAGAGTGACAAAAAGGGATAGGAATAGAGATGAGAGGGAAAACTGGGAGAAATATAGAGAATAAGAGACAAGAGGGAAGAGAATTAGAAGATTTGGGACAAGACACATAAAGAGAGGGACAAGGATGACAAAGCCTTTTATGTGGTCGTTAAAACACCCAAACGTCGGTCAAACAAAATTTATAATTCCGAACTCTCAATGACAAAGATATATAATCAAGTAAAGTGTAAGTGTCGGGTCGATCCACAGAGAACACAGTTGACTATTATTGCAGAGTTGACTTGGTCAAACTTAGGTTTAATTAGGGTTTTAAAGAAGTTTAAAAGATATCTTATAAATATAAATGATATAAATATACTAGATAGCGTATATTAAGATTTTAGACCTCTGATTTGGCAGAGAAAAGTCAAAAGTCAAGGTCAAAGCATAGACTTTGACCAATAGTTGAATTTTTATAAAATCAGATAATCAAAAGGGCTCAAAAGATTATGAAAATTATATATTCATAAACTAGAGAGAAAATGGAATTTATTGATCTAAAATTCGTGATTTTTCAATAAGAATTGGATTTATTATGAATTATTGAAAATCAAAGATCAGAAAAATCTGGAAATGATCACTTCGGTGTAAATCTTCAAATTGACTAATCAAATAATATCCAAATCTTGAAATTGATACATCAATAGAAAGCTAACAACCCGAGGATTCCAAAGAGACCAAAATTGTCAAATTCTAATATATATTTTAAGAGTAATTGATCTCGAATTGAAAATGAACAGTGGTTGGTCAAATGTTAAATTGAGGGACCAAATGATCGTAGAATTTTACGAATTTTCTATCCACAGAAAGCGGATGAATAAAGGAATCCAATAAAACTAGAATCAAGTGATTCAGACTTAAGATCACATAGATATTTTTATTTTAAAATTAGCAAAAATTTAAACCAAAATTGGGTAAAATTGAAGAACAAAATGACTTTAAACACAAAATAAACTTCCTGAATCTAATTAAAACTCAAATTACCATTAGATGAACGATTGAATCTCACTGCTAACCCGATTGGCGCAAAGATTTGGCTTCAACTCACGCAGATTGAAGAGTATTGGCTTGATTTCCTCCTCTACGGACGTTCGGCGTTCAAGGGGAAAATTTGATCGAATCCGACAAAATTTCGTGATCAATCCCGCTCCGATTGGACTGCAATCGAGTCTAAACGCGCGGGGATCACAATGAACTCAGGATCTTGCTCAAACGTCACTTAATTGCTTCATGATTCAATCAAGAGTTAAGAGAGGAAGAGAGAATACATCGGTTTTTATAGTGATATTCCGCGCGAGAAATGTTAGCCGTCCGTTCCACGATGAAATTAGACTGTCTGATCGCACAAAACCGGTGGAAGCGTGGCCCACGACATGGTCCACATTCTCCTTTAATTTCACTTGACTGATGTAGATCGAACGCTCCTGATGTGTCCACGTATTCCCTCACAATTGAACAATGTGACCCACGCCTTCCGCTTGTTTCGCTCGTCCGATGAAGATCGGAGCCTCCTCGCGAAGCCGCGTGTCGCAAGGTGAGACTTCGATCACATTCATTTAAATCTCCTTTAGCGCACGTGTTTCAATGGTGATCGCGTGGACTCGGGTCCACGCGATCGGCGCCTCTTTGTTTATCGCGATTGCAACTGACGTCCACGGTACTGCCACATTGCCTACAAAGGAGAATCTCCCGGGAACATAGTCCCACATGGAAGAAAAAGAAGAAAGAGGTGAGTATAAAACGTGGGGTGGCATAATGCATTTGCGTTACCGCCCCAAACTACTAACCAGGTCCCATTAACCCGTGGGCCCTTCACACGCCATCCCCTCAATCGCCATGTGGTGCCCCTCCCGAGCGTCCACGTGGACTCGCGTGGCCCTTGCCACGCGTCACCTTGCGCCACCTGAGCGCTGCGTGGGCTCGCACGGCTCTTCCATGGAGCCTTGCATGTCATGTCGCATCCGCGCGGGTCCTGCGCACCACGTCAACTTTGCGTGCCACGTCAGCCGTGCGGTCCTGCGGAAAGAAACCCCCTTTTGCAATTTAAAAATCAATTAAAAATCAAAATAAATTCTGGAAAAATCCAAAAAAACTAAGAAATTCAAAAATTCATAACTTAAGAAATACAAATTTTTAATTTCAAATTTTCTCCATTGGATCACAAATTTCTTCATCTTTAATATCATGTCATCTAAAATATAAATTAAAACAAGAAAATGGGATGGATTAAAAATAATATCAAGTCTTTCATTAAGAATTCTTTCTTTTAATCATCCAATCATTCTTTTCTTGGAATTAATCCTTAATCATCTTATAAAGTCATAATAAATCAAGGAAAGTTATAAATTTCTATTAATTTAACCGTGCGAAAGATTAATCATCAATAAAGCACATAATTAACCCTAAATTATGCATAAATATGAACTTTAGTAGAATGGCATACCAATGGAGAAAATTCATAAAACTATGATAACATGCATCATAATCACATAAAATAGGCATGAATATGAGTTAAATAAGATAAGAATTTAAGTTATAAATGCATGTTATCAAGGGAGAGAGGGAGAAAGATGGACATAGAGTGAGTGATTGTAAGAAAGAAAATGGGTGATTGTGAGAAAAACAGACATAGAATTGGTGATTGTGAGAAAATGGGAAATTAGGAAATATGAATATTGATCAGGATAGGGACTAAGAATAATTGAGAGAGAAGGACATGAGAGAATAATTCGACAAGTAAAATCGTAGACGAATCGTTGGCAGAGAATGATCGCCAGCAAAGAAATCATCGGTAGAGAGGAATCGCTGGCACGGAGGGGAGAGGAGTTGTCAGAAAATGAATCGGAGAGGGGAGAAAATCTTACGAGGGAAGGAGGGGGGACTGAAAGATGCCTTTTTTTCCCCAAGTTTTATTGTTTGATTCATGGTCGTTGGATCTTCTTCCAATTCTAATTGTTGAGTCGACGATCAGAATGTCCATATTTTTCTAATTTTATTCATATTTAAATTTTCTTTTGAATTATCCAAAATGAAATTATTTTCTTCCGATTTTTTCATTACGAAGCAATCAAAATATTAAAAGAATTGCCGATAAATTTGGTTTTGATTACAGTGAAACGAACATCAAGAGGATCAGTTTTTTTGGTCATTTGAATAGGGTCTATGTTCTAGGAAGGATTGTAATATTTTGATTTTCGATAGCATTATTTCAATTTTTTATTTTTACGCCCAAGAAGGCTTGCACATTGCTCATCTTGAGGACTTGTCACTTGACATTCATGCATTTGCATGCAAAAATAACACATTTATTATTCTTCATGTTTCCTAGGTCAACCTTTCAAGGAGGTTGGCCAACCTTTCAACCTTTCTAGGAGGTTCTTCTAGGCATTCCACCTCTTTAAGAGGTTGGTCAAACCTTTTCACTTTTTTAGGAAAAAGTTCTAGCCTTTTTATCTTTTTAGGAGGTTAGTCAAACCTTGGTACATTTTTAGGAGGCTGGTCAAACTTTGTTATATTTTTAGGAGGTTGGTAAAATGTTTATACCTTTATAGGAGATTAACCCATTTTTAGGTGAGGTCAACCCATTTCACCTTTTTAGGAGATTAGTCACTTCCTTTTTCATAGAAGTCAATGATGCTCAAAGTGATTCTTGACAATTCAAAAGAGGTCAACAACATTCTTGAAGGGCCAAATAGGTCAAATTTCTTCTCTTTTAATTATTATTAATCAATTTTGATCTTTCCTAGTTTTTTAGGAAGCATCCATATTTATATGAGGTGAAAGAGGTAACCCCACCTCCTTAGGGAAGTGGTAAGGTTGCCACCTCTTAGAGAGTGGTCAACTCATGGCTCAAGATGTAGTTGTGGGCCCACCTCCTCAAGAGGGACTCTCTCACCTCCTTAGGGGGTGGTTATAGTTGTGGCCTATAAATTTAATCTCCACCATTCATTTGGTGGCACCCAAAAAAGACTAAATCTTTGTCATTAATCTAAACCTCTAAACCTAACATATTAAGACATATTTTTCTTCCTTTTTTGTTGTTGTTTGTCTCTCTTTTAGCATCTAGCTACCATAAAGAGAAGGAGAGACTTAATGATGCAGGATCAGGGGCTAAGCCGGTCACTCACACGAAACTACTAAGGGTGAAACTAGGGACGAAAATATTCTAGGATGATCTACTGTGAAATAATGACCTACAAATGCGAACAAGCAAAATACCGTCCTGCAAGTCGGCTCCAGAGCTCCTAGAGCGCGCCGAGTAGTGTCAATCCAGGAGTCCTCCCGGTCCACTTCCACGTAGGCGAGGAGCCTCGGGTCGTCGACGGGGTGCTCGACAATCAACCCGACAAACTGGACCACAGTCTCAATCCACTCGAGTCGACTAATCACTTGACCTAGGCTATGTTCTGACGGCGGTAGTAGCAGATGCGAGAAATACTAAAGGAGATATAGTACTTCAAAATATGGGGAAAGGGATGTGTGCCTAACCTGCAGGGTGCGAGCCCGGTCGGTCATGAGGAGGGAGGCCGTTCGTATGCGGCACAGATGGTCGGCAGATGGCGACCGAGTAAGGACGTCGTGGGGCGGAAATACCAAAATGTGGTAACACCAGCGGCCACGGTTTGGGGTTGCAAGGAGGTGGCTGTAATCCGATGCAGACAGTGAGTTGTGGGGCACGACGCGGGTGAGGAAGAGTGGTAGACGCGTTTAGATCACGGCTGGCCCATGAGTTGGGGCGTGGAGGGGAAGCAGGCCAGGCGTGGTAGGCCCCATATGGCCGAGACGAGACCACGTTTGGGACGAGTGAACAGCGGGTACGGGGGGTGGGACGCGCACGGAAGGTGCACAAAAATTCTCTCTGGAGAGCGCTAAGGGGGACCCTGGGGAGTACCTGAATACACGGAAGGCCAGGGAGCAAGTGGACCTGCAGGGTGTCCTGTGGGGGGGGTCGCACACAAGAGAATCGCGGGCTCGCTTGAGATGCAGGGAGCCCCATGTGGCGCACGGACGCGCTTGAAGGCACACCCAACGATGAATTTCAGCGTGTAGTAGGTAATGGGTTCCGGGAGGCATCGGATGCGGGTCTAAGTGTCGTCGGGGCAGGAATTGGCAGCCGGGAAGGAAGAACGCGACCAAAATTTCAATCGCGAAATGAATTCGCAAGTGTGGAAGGTGGGTAGTTACAAGTGGAGTCCGCGAGGTTGTCGATTTCACACGATCTCGTGTCAAAACAAAGTCCAAACTTACCAATTTGATGAAAATATCTCAAATTGAGGGGTGTAATGGTAAATAAGGGTTGAATCCACAGGGAAATAAGGAAATTTATGGTGATCTCTTCGAATTTGATCAAATCGGACGATGAATTGATGATAAAAATTGAGGAAAATAGTAGATTATGAAAGAGAACTTCAAATCGTTTTC
>CM044105.1:2694435-2711243 GCA_024174645.1 Lemna minuta
CCGCGATTACTTATCCAAATCAAGTGATTTTTGATTCTGTGGATATGTCTTTGAGTTATCTTTCTAAATCTACCATTTTTCCTAATTTCTCACCTCAATTCATCGTCCAATTTGATCAAACTCCAAAAGATCTCTCGAAAAATACCTTATTTCCCGTGGATTCGACCCTTATTTACCATTATACCCCTCAATTCGAGATAATTTTATAAAATTGGTAAGTTCGGTATTATTTTTGACACAAGACTGTATGAAATTGACGATCTCGCAGTTTCGTCTCGTCACGTCACGTTGATAACATGCATTTATAACTTAAAATCTTACCCTATTTAACTCATATTCATGCTTATTTTATGTGAATATAATGCATGTTATCATAGTTCTTAGGGATTTTCTCCAGTGGTATGTTATTTCACTAAAGTCTATATTTATGCATAAATTAGGGATAATTATGTGCTTTCTTGATGATTAATCTTTTTGGAAGGTTAAATTAATAAGAATTAAGTTCTTTCCCTGACTTCTTTTGACTTTAGCAAATGATTTTAAAGGTTAATTATAAGAAGGAAATTATTGGATGATTAAAAGAGAGAAATCTTAATGAATGCCTTTAGCTTTTTTTTATTTATCCTATATTCTTCTTTAAAATTATCTTTTTAATGGCATTATATTAAAAAGAAAGATAATTGTGATCCAGTGGAGAAAATTTGAGATTAAAAAGAGTTATCTTTTTAAAGTTATAAATTTCTAAAGTTCCTGCCCTTTTTTGGTTTTTAATTTGATTTTTATTGAATTTATATTGATTTTTTTCTTATCTAAAATCGTGAAAAAGGGGGGTTTTTATTCCATAGACCTCACGGAGCTGACGTGGCACGGACGCTGACGTGGTGCCCGGGACCAGCGCGGATGCAACGTGACACTGAGCCATGTGGCAGGGCCGCGCATGGCCCACGCGAGGCGCAAGTGGCGCGGACACGTGGCATGAGGCCACGCGGGTCCACGCAAACGCCCGTGAGGGGCAACAAGTGGCGAGGGGGCTGGCGAGTGAAGGGCCCGCGAGCTAGAAGGCCCTAGTTAGGAGATTGGGGCGGAAACGCATTTGCGTTACCGCACCCCACATTATATACTCACCTCTCCCTATTTTTTATTCCGTGTGGGACTATGTTCCCACGGAATTTACTCTTTGCACGTGACGTGGCCACACAGTGGGCGTTGGATGAGATCGCGATGCGTTCATCGCATGGACGCTGAGTCCACCGGATCAATTAATCAGACACGTGCGCAAAATAGGGATTTAAGTGAAGCGATCAATGGTATCTGAGGCGACACAAGGCTTCATCAACGATCGGGATTCACCACACGTCACCTGCAAAGATATAAAAAGAAAGATAGTCTCACATACTTCCACACATAAAATATGTTTAAACTTAAAAATTATTCATCCAAGTCAGTCATTCTTTCATATTCATTTTTTTTTATATATCATATTTTTCATGTATTAATTGTCTTAAAATTCATAATCATAAACATATGACTACAGTACTCCATTTAAATATAGATTTGGAGGACTTGTTATGAGTTGACCTTGTTTGTGGTAGGAAGAAAAGAACTTAAGGCAACTTTGAGATCTTTTAGTAGATCATCTTATTCCTAGTGAGTCAAGATGTTGACGAAGGCAGGTCAACAACACTTTGGTGGTTGTGTTCTTACTTAGTAGGTGTCGCAACAACAAGGTCAAAAAAACTCAGCAAAGGAGACTAGTGCAAGTGGCTAAAGCTCACATGCACTCAAGACTGAGGCGAGCCTGAATGGAGTAGGGTGATTGATAACATGCAATCTTAACATGATAAAACATGATTATTAATGCAAAATAAGGCATAAAACATTCCATTTATATGCATGTTATCATACTTTGAGTGCATTCCTATCATTCCATGCAGTTTTATGTTATAATCTCAAAATGCGTTAATTTAGGGTTAATTATGATGAATTAAAGATTAAAGATTTTATAACCTATCTTTAATTTATATTATAAGTGGTTTTTAAAGTTAGATAATGAGAGAAATCATCTTTATGAACATTCATTTAATTTTCTAAAGTTAAAATCTGAAAGAAATGAATGTATTTTTGAAATAAGAATTAAATCTCTTATTATTTAAATAATTTGACTTTTTAGAATGATAGATAATTAAATTTCAGATCAAATGAAAGAAATTTGAATTAATTTGGAGTTGTATTTTGAAAGTTATGATTTTTAATATTTTTAAGGATTTTTTCCGGATTTTTCCGATTTTATTTTTGATTTAAAATTGTTTAAAATAATTAATAAAAGGCAAAAAAGGGGTTTGATTTTCGCGCGGGTCCCACGTGGATGCGACGTGGCACTCAGGGCCACGTGGTAGCGCCACACGGGCCCACACGGCGCCTACGCGGCGTAATAGATTTCTATTTATATTCTATGTAGTATAATATGTTCAGCCTTCCGTTATACGGAAGGGAATATTAACCCCTCATTTCATCGCATGTTATAAACGGAATAGTTGTTTTTAATTTTTCCCGTCTGGGACTAAGTCCCACACGGTTGTTTTAATTACAGGCCACGTGGAGCAACGTTGGACGTCGGATCGGCGGCGCCTTGGAAATCCGCGTGTCGATCGCGTGGACGCGCGGACCACCGATCAATCATCATGCACGTGCCTTTTTAGAAAGATTTATAACAGCCACGATTTCACGCGATCAAACGCATCTGAAGCGTTAGATCGCGATCCAACGGGCGTCGTTTGATGCGTTTTATAACGCATATCGCGAAGATCAAATTGGAGCGTCCATTCAAGATCGGAAGGCTGAAATTAAATAGTAACAGTTCGCCGTTATGCTTGCATCTGGACCAATGATCGAGCTTGAAACGCACCGATCGGACGGTTACGCCTAATTTTGTCTATAAAAAGAAGTGTTCTTCGATTTTTGTAAGCATTCTTGGAGGATTTCACTTAATCGACCTATCCACACGCATCTTTCCTTGAATCTCTCACTTTTAATCTCTTCTAGACTCAATTTCGCGTCCACGAAGTGATTAAAAGTGAGATTTTGTCGATCGATCATGGAGAATTTGTCTCTTGAACACTGATGTTCACGTTTGAATTCGCGGAATGAATAGCCGTCGATCCAGCGATCAATTGGATCGATTCGATCGTTATCTCGGGTTAGAAAACTTATTTTCCCTCTAATCTATCGTCATGTATCATCAATTGTTAGTTTAGGATCTTAATTTAGCTCAATTTTGTTTTCAATTTCAATTCGTGTTCTTCGCGATTTCCGAAATTTTGTCCCACTTCACTCTTTGCTTTCTCCACGATTACTAATCCAAATCGAGCGATTTTTGATTCCGTGGATAGATCTTTGAGTTATCTTTCTAAATCTACCATTTTTCCTAATTTCTCACCTCAATTCATCATCCAATTTGATCAATTTCTAAAAGATCTCTCGAAAATACCTTAATTCCCTGTGGATTTGACCCTTATTTTCCATTATGTCACTCAATTTGAGTTAATTTCCCAAAATTGGTAAGTTCGGTATTATTTTTGACACGAGACCGTGTGAAATCGACGACCTCGCAGTCTCGTCTCATCAGTGATAACTCTAAAATATAAGTTACATCCATGCATCATTTATCATGTTTAAGTGCTGATAAAGATTTTAACAATTAGAATATCTATTTCTATATTTTTTAATGTGGTGAAAACATAACTACGTCCTATCATGTATAATTTCTTAAATTTTAATTATATTATGAGACTAACCCCATTTGACTTCTTGGAAGTCAAATGATGAAATGCTCTCATTTTTATGACTTGTATGGAAGTAGGGACTTAGGAGAAGCATAATGAGAGCATGCATGTCAATTTTCTAGTAAGAGAAGAAGAAAACACATACTCCAACTTTCTAGGAGGTGGCTAACCTTTCAACCTTTCTAGGAGGTTCTTCTAGGCATTCCACCTCTTTAGGAGGTTGGTCAAACCTTTTCACCTTTTTAGGAAAAAGGTCTAGCCTTTTTATCTTTTTTGGAGGTTGGTCAAACCTTAGTACATTTTTAGGAGGCTAGTCAAACTTTGTTATATTTTTAGGAGGTCGGTCAACTCTCTTTTTAGGTGAGGTCAACCCATTTCACCTTTTTTGGAGATTAGTCACTTCCTTTTTCATAAAAGTCAATGGTGCTCAAAGTGATTCGTGACAATTCAAAAGAGGTCAACAACATTCCTGAAGGGCCAAACAGGTCAAATTTCTTCTATTTTAATTATTATTAATAAAGTTTGATATTTCCTAGTTTTTTAGGAAGCATCCATATTTATAAGAGGTGAGAGAGGTAACCCCACCTCCTTAGGGAAGTGGTAAGGTTGCCACCTCTTAGAGAGTAGTCAACTCATGCCTCAGGATGTGGTTGTGGGGCCCACCTCCTCAGGAGGGACTCTCTCACCTCTTTAGGGGGTGGTTATAGTTGTGGCCTACAAATTTAATCTCCACCATTCATTTGGTGGCACCCAAAAAAGACTAAATCTTTGTCATTAATTTAAAGGAACCTCTAAACCTAACATATTAAAACATATTTTTCTTCCTTTTTTGTTGTCGTTTGTCTCCCTTTTAGCAGCTGATGAAGAGAGACCGTGAGGTCGTCAATTGTACATGGTCTCATGTCAAAACAAAGTCCAAACTTACCAATTTGATGAAAATATCTCGAATTGAGGGGTATAATGGTAAATATGGGTCGAATTCACAAGGACTTAGAGAAATTTCTGATGATCTCTTCGAATTTGATCAAATCGGACGATGAATCGATGACAGAAATTGGGGAAAATGGTATACTAAGAAATAGAACTTCAAGATGATTCCACGGAATCAAAAATCATCAAATTTGACTTTGATTTCGCAAAGAAATTAAAGATCAAAGTGAGATAAAATTTCTAAAAATCGAAAGAACAAAAATACTGAAATTGAAGATAAAATTAATCAAAGCTACTAATCTAAATGGAAATTAAACACTAATAGATGATAGATTAGGAAAAACCACTTCCACTAACCCACAATTGTGGTTAGATTAGTCCAATTAATCGCCGGAATCAAGGCTATTTATCAAAATCCAAAAATTGCAATTGTGGAGTTCAAGCGACGATTTCTCCTTCAACTTTCGCCCAAATCTTGATCTTAAGCACTCCGTGGACGCGGAATTGAGTCTAGAAGAGGATATGATCAAGAGATTCAAGAGATTTGGTGTCTAAACAGATCAATTTGATTGATTTTCTCTTGAATGATTTAAAAATTGAAAGAACATCTCAATTTATAAGATTTTTGGGCGTAACCGTCTGATGAAACGCCTCCCCTTCGATCAACGGCTCTGATTGATATTATTAATGCGAATCATTACGATTATGTCCGGTCCATTGGATCTCAGATGGAGCGCTCAGATGAAGCCACATGTTCGCGCATTATAAATCACCTTGAAACCGCCGCTGTCGGATCACGATCTGACGCCTCTGATGCGTTTCTTCGCGATTTAATTTTGACCTTTATAACTCTTGAGATCAACGGTAGAGATTAGATGTGATCCGGTGTACCCCAATTAAAGCCACGTGTCCATATGATTTCAATGACGATCAACGGTCACGATTCGCATGCGCAATCGGACGTCTCACACATCACCATGTCGCCTCCTCATCGTGATCGTTAATCGCGATCGATCAGACGGCTCTGATTCAGCCACGTCACCTGCGCGCTTTAAGTATTCTGAAAAATTGATATGAAATTAGAAAAATTGATTTTTAATTCCGGAAAATCCTTAGTAGGCTCGAAGCTCTAGCTCAACCGGAAGATGGCAGGCTTTCCCGAGGATAAGCCGAAAGGGAGACATCCCGATGGGTGTCTTGTATGCCGTCTGGTATGCCCATAGTGCGTCAGGAAGCTTGTGTGCCCAGTCCTTCCCATCTGGACGAATTATCTTCTTTAGTATGCTTTTGACTTCTTGATTACTAACCTCTACTTGCCCATTCGCCTAGGGGTGGTATGGCGAGGCGATGCGGTGGTGTACTCCGTACTTCTTTAACAAGGCCCAAAAGTAAGCATTATTGAAGTGTGAGCCACCATCGTTGATGATGGCCCTTGGAAAACCGTACCAGGCAAAGATGTATCGTGTGACAAATCTCAATACCTCCCGATGATCGTTTTTCCTAGTGGGGATTGCCTCGACCCACTTGGACACATAATCCACTGCCACCAATATGTACTCTTTCCCGTTAGACAGTGAGAAAGGTCCCATGAAGTCTATCCCCCAAAGGTCAAAGATTTCCACTTCAAGGATCGACCGCATCACCATCTCATCTCACTTGGAGATGTTTATCGCCGCTTGACACTGTAGGCATTCGTATAAAAATGGTGGGCATCCTTAAAGATGGAGGGCCAGTAGAAGCAGCTCTACAAGATCTTATCCGTGGTCTTGCGTGCCGCGAAGTGTCCTCCGCACGTCGATGAGTGACACATCAGTAAGATGTCTCCTTGCTCTTCCTCCGATATGCATCGTCTGAAGATATGGTCGTATCATAGATGGAATAGAAGTGGTTCTTCCCAAAAATAGTACTTGAGCTCATGGAAGAACTTATCTTTTTGATGACGATTCTAGTGGTCCGGGATCGATCCAGTCATGATGAAGTTCACAGTGTGTGCACACCAGGGGGTGTGGCTCGAGATGGCAAATAGATGCTCGTCGAGGAATGTGTCACCGATGTCTCCTCCTCCCAAGATGTGGAGACGTGATAGATGGTCTCCCATCGAGTTTTTGCTGCCATTCTTGTCTTTTATCTCTAAGTCAAATTCTTGAAGAAGCACCATCCATCATATGAGTCATGGTTTGGCCTCTTTCTTGGAGAGCAAGTACTTTAGAGCCGCATGATCAGTGTAGATGATGATCTTGCTCCCCAAGATATAAGGCGAGAACTTCTCGAGATTGTAGACCACCGCCAAAAGCTCTGTCTCCGTAGTTGAGCTTTGAAAAGGGTCTTACTTGCATAGCAGATGGCTGTCAGCTTCTTGTCTAGACGTTGCCCCAAGACTGCTCCCACCGCGTAGTCCAAAGCATCGCACATGATCTCGAATGGTAAGTCCAAATTAGGACATTGAAGAATTGCTGCCTGACAAAGCGTTTCAGTGTGGTCGTTAAACACACAAAACGTAGGTCAAACAAAATTTATTAAACCGAACTCACAAAGATAAAGATATAAATCAAGTAATGTGTAAGTATCGGGTCGATCCACAGAGAGCAGGGTTGACTTTAATTGCAGAGTTGACTTGGTCAAACTTAGGTTTAAAAGAGGTTTTAAAGAAGTGAAAATAAGACCTAATGAGTGGAAATGATATAAATATACTAAATAAGAAATTTTAAGAATTGAAATCTCGGATTTGAAAGAGAAAAGTCAAAAGTCAAAGTCAAAGCATTGACTTAGACCAACAGTAGGTGTTCTAAAATATCAGAGAATCAAAAAGTGTCGAAGATTAACGAAAATTATATATTTGGAAACTAAAGATAAAATGGAATTTATTGATATATCATTCGTGATTTTTGAATAAGAAATGGATTTACTATGAATTATTGAAAATCAAATATCATAAAATCCCCGAAATGAAGACCTCAAAGGAAATCTTCAAATTGACCACTCAAATAAAATCCAAATATTGAAATTTATATAAAAATGGAAAGCTGAGAACCAGAGGAGTCAAAAGAGCCTAAAATGATCGAATTCCGATTTGTAAATTGAAAGAAATTAACCCCGAAAGTCAACGTTTGAATTCTAATGAAGATTGAATAGTGCTGGGTCAAATGTTAAATTGAAGGGTCAAATGAACTCGGATGTTGACGAATTTTCTATCCACGGAAAGCTGATGAAAAGAAGAATCCAATGAAACCAAAATCAAGTGATTTGAAAATATAATTAGAGAGATATCCTATTTTCAAAATCAGATATTTTTCAGACTAAAATTTGGGGAAAATGAAGAACATTAAGAACTAATTTGCAAAATTAAAGATCTAAACCTAATAAAAACTCAAATTACTTATTGATAATCGATCGAGTCTCACTACTAACCCGATTTCCGCAAGAATGGGGCTACAATTATCGTGGATTCAAGCGAATTTACTCAATTTCTTCCTTGTGGACGTTTGGAATTCAAGGGGAAAATTCAATGAAATCAAGGAGGAATTCGCGATCAATCTCGCTCTAATTGCTTCCCAATTGAGTCTAAACGCGGGGGGATCACGAAGAACCTAAGATTTTGCTCCAAATTTGCTTAATTGCTTCACGAATCAATCAAAAGTTGAAGAAGAAAAGAGAAGATACATCGTCTTTTAAAGGGAATTTTTGCCTGAAAATTTCGGATTGTTTGATGTGGTCGTGGTCCATCATTTGGAGCAGTGGTGGCTCCCGATTTTGCGCTGCATGGGCCATGATCGCGCGATGATCGGGCCACGATCGCACGTCGATCGTCGTTCTTCGTCCCCCTCGATCCACCTCCGATGAGGATCTCACGGTAGCTCACGATCGCGCATTCGGTGAAGATTGGACGCTCCAGCAGCCTCCACGCATCACCAGGTGAGTCATTGATCAAATGTTTTGATCCGCCCGTCCGATCGTTGTCCTCTGCTGACGATCTTCACGATCGTGCGCTCTTTGTGCATCCACGCGTCGCCAGGTGATAGGTAAGTCCATCTCACTTAAGCCTGATTTCGCACACGTGTGATGATGGATGATTGCGTGGACTCGGGTCCACGCGATCGATGCTTCGCACTTGGATCAGATGCTTGCGCTGCCGCCACATTCGCTCCGCAAAAAAAACGTGTGGGAACATAGTCCCACACTGAAGAAAAAATGGGAAACGACAAGCTTATAAACTAGGGTGGTTTAACGCGATCGAGTTATCGCCCCAATCATATTACCAGAGCCCACTAACCCGTGGGCCCTCCAAATGCCGACCCCCCCCTTGCCATGTGGCGCCCCACACGGGCGTCTGCGTGGTCCCGCGTGGACACGCGTGGCCTCTTGCCACGTGTCCGCGCCTTGTGCGCCACCTGCGCCTCGCGTGGGCCACCCGCAGCCCTGCCACGTGGCCACAGTGCCACGTCGCATCCGCGCGGTGGTCCCGCGCGCCACGTCAGCTACGCGCGCCATGTTAGCATCGGGGTCTGTGGAATAAAAAACCCCCTTTTCGCAATTTTAAATAGGAAATACTTATTAAAATTTCATTAAAAATCAAATTAAAATCTGAAAAAGGGCAATAACTTTAGAAATTCATAACTTAAAATATACAACTCCTTTTTAATCCAAATTTTCTCCATTGGATCTCAATTTATTTTCTTTTTAATATTATGCCATTAAAATTATAATTAGAAGGAAGAACATAGGATGAATTAAAAATAACCTAAAAGCATTCATTAAGATCTCTCTCTTTTAATCATCCAATACATTCCTTCTTAGAATTAACCTTGAAAATCATTTAGTAAAGTCAAAATACATCAGGGTAAGAACTTAATCATATCTATTTAATCTTTCAAGAAGATTCATCATCAATCAAGCATATAATTATCCCTAATTTATGCATAAATATGAACTTTAGTGTAATGGCATACCAATGGAGAAAATTCATAAAATTATGATAACATGCATCATAATTACATAAAATAAGCATGAATGTGAGTGAAATAAGATAAGAATTTAAGTTATAAATGCATGTTATCAGTGCCTCGATCAGTGCTTGCTTCAGCATCGTGAATGTGCGCTTTCCTTCTTCATCGATGATGAAATCTTTATCTTTGCAAAGAAGGGTGATGAGTGGCTTGGAGACTTTGGCAAAGTCTTGTATGAATCTCCGGTAGTAGCCAAAATGCCCGAGAAAGCTCCTCAAATCTCTTACGGCACCTGGTAGAGGGAGGTTTTGGATGACCTCTATCTCGGCCTTGTCCACCTCTAATCCTTTGCTCAAGACGATATGCCCGAGCACTTCTCCCTCTCGTACCATGAAGTAAGATTTTTCCCAACTTAGCACCAATCATTTCATGACGTAGACATTCAAGATCTTGGCCAGGAAATGATTTTGAAAGTTTTCTTGCTCACCTGACCAAGATCTTGAAGGTCTAGGATATGGTCGATGAACGGGAGCGGGAAGTGATCCTTTTTCGTGGCGGAGTTCAGCTTCCAATAGTCGATGCAAACTCTCCATTTCGTCATAAGTCGTGTCTGGATCTCTTCGCCCTTCTCGTTCGTCATGACTGTTACTCCGGCTTTCTTCGGAACAACGTGTACCGGACTCACCCATTGGCTATCGGATATGGGGTAGATAATTTCTACGTTTAGCCATTTGAGATTTTCTTCTTTCACGGCCTCCCATACCTTTGGATTTAGTCGTCTCTGGGCCCCCCAGACGGGTCTTGACTCATCCTCTAGGAAGATGTGATGAGTGCATAGAGAAGGGTCCAACCCTTTTAGATCTGTCAGGGTCCATTTGATTGCTTCTTCATTCCTCCTTAGTACTTTTAGTAATTGTTCCTCCTGCTTCATATCCAGCTTGGACAAAATAATCACTGGCTTTGCTTTCTCTTCATCAAGGAAGACGTATTTGAGTGTAGATGGGAGAGTCTTGAGCTCCAAGGTAGGCTCTTCCATTGGCAGCTCGTCATATCTTGCTTCCTCGTCGATCATCATAACTTCTTCTACGTGAAGTGAATTAAGTGAATTTCGAGGAAGATCTCTAGTTCATCGTGATCCCCCCGCGTTTAGACTCAATTGCGACGCAATAGGAGCAGGATTGATCGCAAATTTCCCCTTGATTTCATCAAATTTTCCCCTTGAATTCCGAACGTCCACGAGGAAGAATCCCAGCAAACTCGCTTCAATCCACAAGAATTGAAGTCCCATTCTTGTGGCAATCGGGTTAGTAGTGGGATTCCATTGATTATCAAGCGGGAAATTTGAGTTTTTATTAGATTTAGAAATTTAATTTTGCAAATTAGTTCTTAATGTTCTTCATTTTCCCCAATTTTCAATCCAAAAAATACTTATTTTGAAAATAAGATATCTCTCTGATTATAATTTTAAATCACTTGATTTTGGTTTCATTGGATTCGTCTTTTCATCATCTTTCCGTGGATATCAAATTCATCGAATTCTGAGTTCATTTGACCCTTCAATTTAACATTTAACGTAGCACTTTTCATCTTTCATCAGAAGTCAAATGTTGACTTTCGGGGTCAATTACTTTTAATTTACAAATCAGAATTTGATCATTTTGGTCTCTTTTGATTCCTCTGGCTCTTAGCTTTCTATTGGCATATAAATGGCAAGATTTGGATTTCATTTGACCATTCAATTTGAAGATTTCCTCTGAGGTGTTCATTTCGAGGATTTTCTGATATTTCATTTTCAATAATTCATAGTAAATCCAATTCTTATCCAAAATCACGAATTATTTATCAATAAATTTTATTTTCTCTCTAGTTTTCAAATATATAGTTTTCGTAATCTTCTGACACCTTTTGATTCTCTGATTTTATAGAACACCTACTGTTGGTCAAAGTCAACACCTTGACTTTGACTTTTGACTTTTCTCTGTCAAACCCGAGAATTGAATTCTTAAAACTTCTTATTTAGTCTATGTGTATCATTTCTATTCATTACATCTTATTTTTACTTCTTTAAAACCCCTTTTAAACCTAAGTTTGACCAAGTCAACTCTACGATTAAAGTCAACCCTGGTCTCTTTGGATCGACCCGATACTTGCGTTTTACTTAATTTTATATATTTATCTTTGTGAGTTCGTTTTATAAATTTTGTTTGACCAGCGTTTTTGTGATTTAACGACGCATAAAAACGCAACGTCACGGGGCAATCTAATCGACATGATCAAATTTTGAGCATTTAGCACACGGCGACACCTCTTGAAGTGAGCGGGGGCGAGTCCTTCGGAACCGTTGCGGATATTTAGTTGGCCCAGTAGCAAATTATGGACTTCCGCCATTTTATCGATTCTTTCTAGGAGCATCCATGTTTCTGCTGATTTGGCGTCGATTGTCTTCGGCATCGCACCTCTTCCAAATGGTTTTGCCACATTATGGTGGCTATTCTCTACCACTGTCTCAATGAGTTCCATCGCGTCATCTTCGTACTTGCTCATGAAGGTGCCGCCACTTGTTGCATCTAAAAGATATCTATCTTGCAGGCCTAACCCCTCATAAAATATTTGCGTTAGTTTATGTTTAGACACTCCATGGTGTGGACACTCCCTAGTGAGATCTCTTAATCGCTCCCAGGCCTCGTGAAAGGTTTCACTCGTGCCTTGGGTAAACTCGCGGATAGCTTTCCAGACAGAGGTGGTTTTCCCTACGGAATAGTATTTTCTAAGAAATTCTTCCTCCATCTCGGTCCAACTAGTGAATTCTTTCCCTAATTTTAAAAACCAATCCTTGGCTCTGTCTCTAAGGGTAGCAGGAAAGAATTTCATCTTCACCGTGTCGGTAGGGACATTCTGAAGATGGTTAATCTCACATACTTGGGAAAGCTCATCTACGTGTATATATGGATCCTCGGAAGGTTTGCCATGGAAGATAGGAAGCATACTCATGACATGGGTATCAATTCTAAAATTTGCCCCTCTATTTAGGGGTGCATGAATTCTTGTGACAGGTCTATGGAGGACAAGCCTAGCGTAGTCACTAACGTTTCCTTGCATTTCCATCATCGTTCCAGGCCATTTCAACTGGTTCTATCGGATCTAGGGTAGAAGCGGTTTCGGTAGTGTCGAGGGATTGCGAGGATTGGTCAAAAAGATCTACGTTTAAAGGCTTATTTCGTAATCTCCAGGTCGTGTATCGTCTCATGAAGAGTGGATCGGATATTTTGATGAGTATAAATTATAAAATACCTTATAAAATATTAAAAATTGACGTCAATCATAACTGAATGTCGGTATCCGTGAGAGTGACACCTTTTTAACGCGATTTTAAAGAAGTGATTGCGCGTGATCTTTAGAAAAGGGGCGAAATAACTTAATCTTATCGAATTAAGGATCTCAAATATTGATTTCTACTTCGTATCACTCAATGTATGATTGATTTGTGTGAATTTCAAGAAATTAATAGAAAAATCCACGTTGACCAAGTCAAAATTGACTAAATTGATCAAAAATTTTCCTTAAATCATCAGCAACGGCGCCATTTGACAAAGCAGGATGCCGAATGACCATGGCGGGAGGTAAAATAACTATTTTCAATCGTGATGGTTGCTTATTCATAGAAGTACAAAGTTCTGAGGGGCGACTCTACCTACTGAAGCTAAGTATAGTCAATCAATGCATGATCGCTACAGAAGATACTACCGAAGATCGGTTGTGGTACTCTCGGTTTGGTCATCTCAGCTTTCACACGCTGAAGGAGATGTCAAGTAAGAAGCTCGTTGAAGGACTGATAACATGCAATCTTAACATGATAAAACATGATTATTAATGCAAATTAAGGCATAAAACATTACATTTGTATGCATGTTATCATACTTTGAGTGCATTTCTATCATTTCATGCAAATTTATGTTATAATCTCAAAATGCTTTAATTTAGGGTTAATTATGATGAATTAAAGATAAATAATTTTATAACCTATCTTTACTTGAGATCATAAGTGGTTTTTAAAGTTAAATAATGCAAGAAATTATTTTTATAAACATTCATTTAATTTTCTAAAGTTAAAATCTTAAAAATATGAGCGTATTTTTTAAATATAAATTAAGTCTCTTGTTATTAAATATTTTGACTTTTGATAATGATAGATAATTTAATTTCAGAGCCTATGAAAAAAATATGGATTAATTTGGAGTTGTATTTTGAAAGTTATGAATTTTCTAATTTTTAGGGATTTTTCAAGAATTTTTCACATTTATTTTCGATTTAAATCTATTTAAAACAATTAAAAAATATTAAAAAGGGGGTTTATTTTCGCGCGGGTCCCAAGTGGGTGCGACGTGGCACTGGGGCCACGTGACAGAGCCATGCGGGCCCACGCGAGCGCCTGCGTGGCGTGGAGGTGACACGTGAGCACTATTTATATTTAATCGTAACATATAGGGTTATAATATATATGTCTTCCGATTATCGGAAGATAATTATTAACCCTCACGTCTGTCACATGTTCTAAACGCGATAGATTTCTTAAATTACTCCATGTGGGACTAATTCCCTTATTTCAGGTAAGATCGACCGTTAGATTAAAGCGCGTGATGCATCGCGCATCAATATGGTGGACACGAGGACCATCGGATCACCGATCAACGCACGTGAGTTAAAGTCCACTTAAGTGAAGCTTGTCAGATTAATCTCGACCGTTCATCAATCGAGTTATAACGGTCGAGATTAATCGCGATCGGTGGACTCATCGCTTCATCAAAACGCATATCAAACGCTCGATGAAGATCCGACGGATGGCATTTCATGCGTTTTATAATGCATCAACACGTGGCCTCCTCTCACGCGTTCGATCGCAATCGGACGGCCGCGACTTATCAGTAACGGTTCGTGATGAACTGTTTCATCAGAGCCATTAATCAAGACGATCGAACGGTTACGCCCAATCGCCTAATAAAACGATGTGTTCTTCGATTCTGTAAGACATTCTCGGATGTATTCATCAATTTGACTTTTCTAGACCCCCCCCCCATCCTTGAATCTCTCACTTCTAATCTCTTCTAGACTCCTTTTCGCGTCCACGGAGTGATTAGAAGTGAGATTTCGTCGATCGATCATGGAGAATTTGTCTCTTGAACACCGATGCTCACGTTCGAAATCTCGGAATGAATAGCCTTCAATTCGGCAATTAATTAGATCGATTCGATTGCTATCTCGGGTTAGAAATCATGTTTTCCCTCTAATCTATCTTCATATATCAGCACATTGTAATTTAGGATAGCAATTTAGTTTAATTTCGTTTTTCAATTTCAGTTTATGTTCTTCCGATTTTCGGAAATTTTATCCCACTTCGCTCTTTGATTTCTCCGCAATTACTAATCCAAATTGAGTGATTTTTGATTCCGTGGATACGTCTTTGAGTTATCTTTCTAATTCTACCTTTTTCCCTAATTTCTCACCTGAATTCATTGTCCAATTTGATCAATTTCTAAAATATCTCTCGAAAATACCTTATTTCCCTGTGGATTTGACCCTTCTTTACCATTATACCCCTCCATTCGAATTAATTTCACAAAATTGGTAAGTTTGGTTTTATTTTTGACATGAGACCGTGTGAAATCGATGACCTCGTGGTTTTGTCTCGTCAAGGACTTCCCCCCATCAACATGACAAGTAAGTGATAACATGCATTTATAACTTGAATTCTTATCTTAATTAACTCATATTCATGCTTATTTTATGTGAATATGATGCATGTTATCATACTTTTTAGGAATTTTCTCCATTGGCATGTCATTTCACTAAAGTTGATATTTATGCATAAATTAGGGATAATTTCATGTTTAATAGATGATTAATCTTTTTTTAAAATTAATAGAAGTTAATCTCTGTTACTGAATGAGTTTTGACTTTTGTAAGTGTTTGGAAAGACGATTTTATGATGAATTTATGATTTAAAATGTTTAATGAGAAGTGATTTAAGTAAATTTTAATTCATCTTGATTTCTTCTTTCAAAATATATTTTAAATGATATGATATTAAAAAGAAAAGAATTTGTGATCCAATGGAGAAAATTTGAGATTAAAAGGAGTTGTATTTTGAGAAATATGAATTTCTGAAGTTTTAGCCCTTTTTCCGATTTTTATTTGAGCTTTAAATTGAATTTTTACTTAAAAAAGCGCAAAAAGGGGAGTATTTACCTGTAGGTGATGATGTGGCAAGCGGGCCCAGGCGATGGCTGACGTGGCGCTCGGGACCGCCTCGGGGTGCGACGTGGCACTGAGGCCACGTGGCAGAGCCCAGGTGGCCCGCACGGGACGCAGGAGGCGCATATTGCGCGCGGCCACGTGGCAGGAGACCACGCGATCAAGCAGTCCACATGGGCGCCCGTGTGGGGCGCCACGTGGCAGGCTGGCAAGTGGAGGGCCCACGGGAATAGTGGGCCCTGGTTAGTATTTAGGGACGGTAACGCAATAAGCGTTTACCGCCCCCTAATTTAAAAGCGCAGCATCGTTTTTTTTCTTCCGTGTGGGACTATGTCCCACACGATACTTACCATTTGCAGGTGACGTGGCGGCCTATTGGGCGTGGGATTCTATCAAAATGACGGAGATCGTGTGGACCCGAGCCCACGCGATCAGCGATTACAACACGTGCTTAATAGAAGAGAATAAGTGGATGAAGATAGAGGGCTTACCCTGCGACACGTGGACGACGCTGGAGCGCTGGATCTTCATCGCCGTGATCTTCTCCCATCCTCGCGATTGTGATCTGACGGCCACTGTGACGTGTGATCGGGACCATCCACTTCACCTAAAGATCTCATCGGACGGTGCAGACAATGCGTGGAAGAGCTCCACGATCGCAGTCCGATCGAGCCGCGATCGCGGCGCGATGGAGCCGCAATCGCACATCTTTCGCCGCGGAATCGTTCCTACTCGAGCTGGCGACGATCAACGGAGACTCAGGACCACGATCGTGGCCCGATCGTGGCGGCAATAGGGGTCTCGTTGACGCTAATTTGAAGCCAAATCCAAGCTGATTTTTCGCGGAATTGAAGCCACGACGCCGCGCCCATGGAATCGTTCCCACGCCGCCCTCAAACGACGC
>CM044105.1:2711743-2743290 GCA_024174645.1 Lemna minuta
AAAAAGACATACGATGCCCGCACACATGACATTGAATGAGATATGATGCATGGTCTAAACACGTGTCATGCATGCGGGGCCCAAGTGGTTTGTCACCACATTATCACTTTTGAGACCTTCATGTCATATCTATTCCATGACATTTTGAAAGATCTCGTAGCTAGGGATTTACATGTCATAATCAAACCATGAGAATCAATTGATGATGTCTTTAATATCTTAGTTCAAAGGACCTTGATAAATATACTAGTTATACTTATTTTACATGATTATTAATACAAATTAAGGCATAAAATTTCTATTACTATGCATTTTATCATACTTTGAGTGCATATTTATCATTCTAGGAAAATTAAATTATAATATCAATGTCCAATGATGGTATTAGGGCTCTCGACCTATTTAGTGCCTCTCATCTTCACCTCTTATATAATGACCTTAGTTCTCTCTTTTCCATATATAATTATAGGGTTTCTTACTCTGATCGTCAACATGGTATTAGAGCCATAAACTCTTCTCGTCGTTGCTGCTGTCGCGATCAAGATGCTTGATGAAACAATTTTGTGCAGTCATTGAATACGCACAAACTCATTTCAAAAAACAAGTTCCAAACTCATCAATTTAAAGATTAAATCACTAATTAAAAGAGTATAGTGGTGAATAAGGGTTGAATCCACGGAGAAATATGAGAAATTTTGTGATATCTTTGAAATTCGATCAAATCATACAATAAATTGAGGTGAGAAATTAGGGATTCTAGTATATGTGGAGAAAGATAACTCTAATACAAATCGATGGAATTAAAAATCACTAAATTTGGATAAGAATTTGTGGAGAAATCAAAGTTTGAAAATCGAGAAAGAACAACGATCGCGATTCATGGTAAAAACCGAAATTAAACCTAAAATTAAACTAATCTACAATTCAAAATTAAAATCTAATGCTACAGGAAGATAGATTAGTATAAAAACATGTAATCTAACCTGAAGTCGCACTCGACATGATCCAACTAATTGCCGGATTCAAGACTTTTCATTCCGCGATTTTGAAAACGAAGTTCAGCGTTCAAGATGTGATTTCTTTTGATTCTCTCCACCAATTCTTGATTTCAAACACTCCTCAGATGCAGAAATGAGTCTAGAAGAAGTAAAAATCAAGTGATTCTGTCCAAGAATGAGTTGTCTAAACAGTTTGATTTTCTCGAAACATCGAATAATGAGTTTTTTCGTCGAAGAACATTTGAATTTATGGAGAAATTGGGCACGACCATTGGATGAGTCGTTTCATCTTTGATCAACGGCTCAGATTGAATGTCAATTCGTGATACGTTGTCTTTAAATCGCATTCGTTTGATCTATGATGAAGCGCACAGATTTTGCCACGTCATGCGTGAAGAAGAAGCGACGCTTAATTTCCACCGTTCGATCTTCATCAAGCGATTGCGATGAGTCCACGTGTCCATTAGGGTGTATTTAATCTTGACTGTTATAACTCTCCAAATGAGCGGTTGAGATTAAATCCTCTGTAAAATGAATCGTGGCCTAATCAGATGCAGCCATGTACCCCTTCGAGTAAGTGAAATCCAACAATCGCGATTAGATCGCGCGATTAGACGCCTCTCATTGCGCCACGTCACATGCGACTAAAAACAAAGATACATAGTCCCACATGACAAAAATTAGATGATTTTCTGTGTATATAAGATTCATGAGTATAATGGGTTAGTGTAAATCCGTAATGGATGCTTTAACCCATTAATCAATCTTGCACACACACACGCACATGTGCAAATGCACGTACACATGCATACGATGCCACGTGGCGTGTACACAAGTCGCCACGTGGTGACACTCTGCCACGTCAGCTCGCGGTAAATAAAATATTTTTTATTCTTTTTAATCTTTTAAAAATAAAAAATATCTTTCAATAAATTCAGAAAAATTTCATAATATTCTTAAAAATTAAAAAAATCATAACTTTCAAAATAGAACTCCAAATTAATCCAAATTTATTTTGTTGGATCAGAAATTGAATTATCTATATTATGAAAAGTCAAAATATTTAAATAACAAGATAATTAATTTTAATTTTAAAAATATACTCATTCCTCTTAGAAAATAAATTACAAAAGTACATGAGTGTAAATAAAAATGTTTTCTCTTATCATGAAAATATAATTCTGATCTCAAATATAATTAAGATTAGCACTAAATTATTTAACTATGCATAATTATTCCTAAAATGATATATTTTTAGATCATGACCTAAAATTACATAAAATGATAGATATGCACTCTAAATGTGATAACATGCATACAAATGAAATATTTAATG
Source organism: Lemna minuta (assembly GCA_024174645.1). Lineage (NCBI taxonomy): Eukaryota > Viridiplantae > Streptophyta > Magnoliopsida > Alismatales > Araceae > Lemna > Lemna minuta. Next base: position 2,714,078 of record CM044105.1, read on the forward strand.
CCTTAAATTACATTAATAATCATATAAATTCATGTTGAAATTGCATGTTATCAAGGCTACAATCATCATTCTTCGTGTGTCGCCTCCTCCCACTCCAATATAATATTCTCTCATTCATTGTCTACAACCATCACCGTTGTCGAGCCTTCTTGTCATCGCCACGGTGGACGCGATTCGTCGCTCCGCTCCATCTCATGCTTTGTGACATGCATTGCGCCAACTTTGCTCTGCAACTTCTTGCTGCTCTGCTCCACTGACATCCATTATCCCAACATATTGCAAAGTCTGCATCAATAATCTATGGCTTCATTTGAGGATTCTATATCCTCTCCACATTCTTTGGCTCCAAGTTCTAATACTTCACTACCGCCCATCCCGACTCTTCAAGTTGAGACTTTGGTGATTCTCCCGCCGATAGTACTTCCTAGGGTTCCACAAAGACCGATCGAGGTTATGTCAACCGAACCTGACCGAGATCGTCGGTCCATGAAAATGGGCCTTTGACGGTCTCGGTCCCCATTCGGTCTAGTCCACTAACAAATTCGGTCTCGGACTGAATGAAAAAAATAAAACGGTATTCTCTTCTCTCTCATTTTGCTCTTCCCTTCTCTTCTTGATTTAGGTCTTTTCTTCTTCTCCGATCGATCATTGCGTGGAGGAAGGAGCGAGCGTGGACAATCATGGAGAAACAACAGTTGGTCAGTTCTCCTCTCCTCCACATTTTTTCCTCCTTTTTGCAACCTCTCTCTCTCTTGGGGAACTTCTTTCGCGTGGTGAGAGTCTGAGAGAAGCTCTCTCTCCCTCTTCTTCTACCGCCACATGACGTCTCTCTTTTCCGTCTCCTTTCCGTCGCCACATCACGTCAGCACCTAGCCACCGAGCCGCTTCATAGCAGACTTGAAAGAAAGTCGTGTTCTTATAGAAGGCTTGTAGAAGAGAGTATCCATTAGGTTCGCAAAGCATGTGGCTTACCGGTAATCTCACATTCCCGTCGTCGAGAGCGAGTTGTAAAGTGGGCTTGGGAGAAGGTTCTACAAGAAATGATTCTCCTAGAGTCCTAGTAGCGTGCGTTGGCGGCAAGGTTTTGAGGTCACGAAGAAATGAAGAAAGACTATACCATAAATAAAGTACAACCGTCAGAAGCGACTAGTCGCTTCTGACGGACCAAGGACAACGCGATTGGGATAACTCTTTCTCACAGGGATAGTGACGAGCGGAGATCGCAAGGTCATCGATTTCACACGATCTTGTGTCAAAACAAAGTCCAAACTTACCAATTTGATGAAAATATCTCGAATTGAGGGGTATAATGGTAAATAAGGGTCGAATCTAGAGGGAAATAAGGAAATTTATGATGATCTCTTCGAATTTGATCAAATCGGATGATGAATTGATGATAAAAATTAGGGACAATGGTAAATTATGAAAGAGAACTTCAAATCGTTTCCATGGAATCAAAAATCATCAAATTTGACTTTGATTTTGCGAAGAAATTGAAGATTGAAGTGGGGAGAGTTTTTCGAAATCGTAAATCATGATTTTAACTAAAATTGAAAAAAATTAAACTTTAATTCCTAATCTAAATCAAAATTAAACATAAATGGATGAAAGATTAGTGAAAACCGCTTGCACTAACCCAAGATTGCGATTGGATTAACACGATTAATCACCCACATCATTGAAAATCCAAGAACCACGATCATGGAGTTCAAGCATCGATTTCTCCCTCTCTACTCGGCTAAATCTTGATCTCAAACCCTCCGTGGATGCGGAAATGTGTGTAGAAGAAGATGAGATCGAGAGATTCAAGAGTATTGATGTCTAAACAGATCAATTGGATTGATTTGCTCTCGAATGCTTTACAAATTGGAAGAACATCTCTATTAATACTGTTTTTGGGCGTAACCGTTCGATGAACTTCAATCGACAGTTCAGATGAAACGGTTCACCATGAACCGCTTCACTTAAATTGCGACCGTTCGATCTTGATGGAGCGCTTGGATCAATCCGCGTGGATAAGCGTTAGGAAACGCATCACATCGGCGTCGTTGGATCGCGATCCGACGCTCCGTATGCCCTCCTGCGCGTTAAATTTGAGTCGTTATAACTCCTTATTAAAGCCATGTGCGCTTGATGGTGATCCGGTGGACCACGAGTCCACTTGATCCACGCGCTTAATTGATAAGCCCTTTGATCCGATGCTCCTCCTTCGGCCACGTCACCTTCATTTAAAACTTCGTGTGGAACTTAGTCCCACACAGAAAAAATTAATGAGAAAGGGAGGGTATATAAGGAGTGACAAAATATAAGGTTAGCTTAAATCCGAATATCGGATGCTTATATGTACTATAACCCTATATTACGAGTAAATATAAACATGCATGACACGTGTCACCTCCGCGCCATGCAGGCGCTCGCGTGGGTCCGCGTGGCTCTACCACGTGGCCTTGCGTGCCATGTCACATCCACGTGAGTCACGCGCGAAAATAAACCCCATTTTTGCATTTTTTTAATTTTTTTTAAATTCTTTAAAAATCGAAAATAAATTCAAAAAAATCCAAAAAAATCCCTAAAAATTAGAAAATTCATAACTTTTAAAATATAACTCCAAATTAATCCAAATCTCTTTCATTTGATCCGAAATTTAATTATCTATCATTTTAAAAAGTCAAAATTAATAAATAATGAGAGTTTTAATTTACATTTCAAAAATACATTTATTCTTTAAAGATTTTAACTTACGAAAATGTAAATAAATGTCTATAAAATGATTTCTCTGAGTATTTTAACTTTAAAAACATCTATAATCTCAAGTAAAGATGGGTTATAAAATTATTTATCTTTAAATCATCATATTTAACCCTAATTTAAAGAATTTTGAGATTATAATAACTTTTTCATGAAATGATAGATAAATACTCATAAATATAATAACATGCATAGAAATGAAATCTTTTATGCCTTAATATGCATCAATAATCATGTTTTATTATGTCTAATTAGCATGTTATCAGATAGCCCTTTCGGGTTATCCGCACAAGGAAATGTTATCCGAAGGTTATCCAATGTTCTGAAAGAAGCATAACTCTTTCTTTCCTGAGTCTTTCATTCATGCTGAACCTTCACATTCCTAATCCAGGGCCGCAATCTGAGCAGTATCACCCATACTACCCTATCATCTCTAGGCGGCCGTCCATCAACGCTCTCACTCATCAGTCGCTTCTAACATTCATTCTATTTTGATTTTCTTTGTTACTTGACTGAGCGAATAGATGCCAGAAAACCGTGGAGAAAGAAAGAGAGTCTCACATCTATAATAGATATAGAGACTGTCTCCCAACAGATAGAGAAGAAGAGGCCAGTAAATCCTTCTACAGTGAGACGTGAAAACACCCCATCCCATTCTGACCTCGATATGTGGAAACGTCTTGCAATACTGAATTATCCGTTGGCCTACTCAATTATAATTGTGGAATTATTTGTTATTTAGAGACAGTCTCCCAACAGACAGAGAAGAAGATGTCAGTAAATATATCTCTAGTGAGACGTGAAAACATCCAATCCCATTCCGACCTCCATATGTGGACTCGTCTTGCAATTCTGAATTATAATACTAAACCTATAGAGAGCAGAAGACATCCCAATTCCTAACCTGCCCTACTAGCAGAAGGGAGTAGAAGAAGAATGTTAGTGTGGGAGAGAGAAATTCTCCTCTACTTGCTATCCAAAAGTGGAACGTGATAACATGCTATATTTACATCATAAAACATGATTTTTGATGCATATTTAAGTATAAATGATTTCATTTTCATGCATGTTATCATACTTATATGTATTTTTCTATTATTATATGAAAAGTCACTATATTCTCAAAAATACTTTAAATAAGGGTTAAAACTAATGATTTTTAAGATGAATAAATTAATAACCCATCTTTATTTTGAGATTATAGATGTTTTTAGAGTTAAAATAATGAGAGAAAGCCTTTATAGACATTTATTTATATTTTTGAAATAAAATATAGTTATTTTTAAGAGATTTTAACTTAGGAAAATATAAATAAATGTCTATAAAGGCTTTCTCTCATTATTTTAACTCTAAAAACATCTATAATCTCAAAATAAAGATGGGTTATTAATTTATTCATCTTAAAAATAATTATTTTTAACCCTTATTTAAAGTATTTTTGAGAATATAGTGACTTTTCATATAATAATAGAAAAATACATATAAGTATGATAACATGCATGAAAATGAAATCATTTATACTTAAATATGCATCAAAAATCATGTTTTATGATGTAAATATAGCATGTTATCACACCCCCCAACTTAAATTATTGCTAGTCCCTTAGCAATTCACTATATGATCTCCCTAGAAAGTCTTTTCATCCTTTGATCCTATTACTAAAAAGGTGAAGTGTATAAATGTATGATCACATTTTCCTCATGGTGTAGGCCCTAATGATCTAGATTCCATTTCTAGGTTGACTTCTTTAGTGCATGTTAGGGTAGTGCTCATCGGCTAATGCTCAAGTCTAATTCTTGATTGTAATCAAGGTGAGCCTATCTAAGGTATGATGCTATGGTGCTGAAAAATAAACTCACTCTCTCATGAGTGGATGTAATTCCTTACCCTCTCCATAAACACATCACTCCTTCCCTCAAATTGGAGGCTACCTAGTACTTAGAATTCCCCTCAACTCGCTTTCCTCCTTAAAAGAGTGCAATTCAAATGGATTCCTATCTTTGGATGCATCGTGTGAGGAGGCTGAAGGAAATAAAAGATACTATTTCTAAAGGTATGATTTGGCTAAAAGCAAATATGCTGATAAAACAAAGTGGATGATAAAATCAAAGAAGGTACCACTTATGATGATTATACTCCCAAGTGAGGTGGATGATGATGGATAGGGTAGATGATGGAGATGATGGTGGAGGTAGAGATAAAGGTAGAAGATGTTCCCACTTATTTTCCTTCTTGTAACTTCTTATTTCTCTCTTTCTTTTGACTTTGCTCCTCTTTCTTTTCTTCTTCATTTTTTTTAAGCATTTGAGAAGACTAGAATGATGATGTGGAGGAGTTTTAGGATTTCTGAAGAGAGTGTGTAGCAAATGAAGTATAGTGAGGGTATAAGCACATGTGGGAAAAAAAGTGGAAGGTGAAATGGATGTGTGGATCCACTTGGGAGTGTTCATCATCAAAAGCGAAGTTTTTTTAAAACAAATAGGTGTTACTACTTAACTGCTTTGGAAGAGAAAACTACATGTGGTGGCGTACGACCCCCGTCGCCACCAAGGCATGACACTACGGCGCCGGAGGAGCCGACACCCGCGCGCGTCCAGCCCCTTCGACAAGCGAAGATGAAGGATGCCGAGTTTCACTACACCAAGTGAGGACCTCATCTCGCCACGACACATTTCACAGGGCTCGCGCGCGTGGAGTTATCTTTCCAGCTTTATTTCATTTCGAACTTTATTAGCCCGCACGTGTTTAAGCGGGCCTTTGCATATCTTCTTCTCTCCCCTTTAGGCTTTCGGGTGGGCTCTTCCCTTTTTCGGGATCCCATTCGTTAAGTCATTCTCTTTGTGGACCTTTTTTCTATTTTCTATGATTATGTTAGGTGTGGGTTGTGGGCCTCAAGTGGGCCCTTTCCCATCTCGGCCCACTAAGGGCTCTATAAGAGGGGAAGGGACCCCCCCACAAACCCTAGCCGTCATTTGAAGAAAAAAGGAGTGTTCCTCTCTCAAGTGGCTGCTCAAGGAGGATCAAGGAAGGAGACCAACCGCCGCCTCCGCCGCCGCCACCGCCGCCGCACCACCACGTGCCGCCGTTGTGCCCGCCGCCGAGACCGCCGCCTCCCCTCGCCTTGGTTACTAGTTATCAACGTGCTGCCTTCCTGCCGCCGCCGCCACCGCCGCCGCCGCTGCCAGAACGCAGCACCGCCATCCCCTCCGATCATCCCCTCCACAGACCTTCCCCTCCCCCTTTCATCCCCACATTTGCTTCCCTCCGTCACCTCTGCCGATCTCCATTTTGCCATCCACCAATCTTGCCTTACCCCCCCCCCCACGATTTTCTCGAACTGCATTTTTCCCTCCTCTCCATCTCACAAAACGTCTCCATCATCTCCCTGACCTTCTTCCCTCTCCCGTGCCATACCGATTTACGATCTCCATACCGAAATTTCCCATTCTTCCCGAGCGCACCTCCGTAAAAAAAAACCCACACCCCTGCAATTTACCCAATCCGCGATCCTGAATCCCACGCTGCAGTTCCGAATCCCTTCCCCCAAGTCGGCATCACGAAACCGCACTCCTCGAGCGTTCCAACTTCCTCTACCACCCACCGATATTCTTCACCCATTTCCCCAATTTCCCGTCGAATCCGTTTCGGATTCCCACAGTTCAGCGTCCGATTCTCCATCTTCCCTTTCCTTGACTCCCACAATCCCACTACCCCGAAACCAAATTCCGACCTCCCCCTCCCGCCTTTCCCGGACTTTCCGAACGCAGTGAATACATCGAAGTTCCCCAATCTCACTCTAACGAATTTCTCCCACGGATTCCCCACTGAAATTCCTCCGGTGGTTACCGTGAATCGTCGACTGACATCGCTGACTTTCCTCCTGCGGTTCTGCTTCGACGATCCTACCTCAACGGCCCTGCCAGAAACTCTCCTGCGGTCCCGGCGCCATCTCCCCTCTAACGCCCTTCCCCTCGGAAACTAAATCACCAGCTCGGGTTGTTGACGAGGAAGCCATCCCTCCAACGTCATAGCGAAACATCGCCAGCCTGAGGTGACGCCTCCAGTGGGCTGATAACATGCATTTATAACCTGAATTCTTACCCTAATTAACTCATATTCATGCTTATTTTATGTGAATATGATGCATGTTATCATACTTTTTAGGAATTTTCTCCATTGGCATGTCATTTCACTAAAGTTGATATTTATGCATAAATTAGAGATAATTTCATGCTTAAGATATGATTAATCTTTTGTTTAAATTAATAGAAGTTAATCTCAGTGATTAAATGAGTTTTGACTTTAGTAAATGTTTGGAAGGATGATTTTAGGATGAATTTATGATTTAAAATGTTTAATTAGAACTTATTTAATGGAATTTTAATTCATCCTTATTTCTTTCTTGAAAACATATTTTAAATGACATGATATTAAAAAAAGAAAAGAATTTGTGATCAATGGAGAAAAATTTCGATCAAAAAGGAGTTGTATTTTGAGAAATATGAATTTCTGAATTTTTTTATACTATTTTTCCAATTTTTTTATTTGATTTTTTTAATTGAATTTTTTTGAGTATTTTTCTATTAAAAAGTAGAAAAAAAGGGGGGGTAGGCTTACCGCGGAGCCGACGTGGCGGCCGGGCCCGGGCGACGGGGCGACGTGGCGCGCGGGTCCACCGCGCCAGATTACGGCGTGGCGCCGAGGCCACGTGGCGGGCGCGTGTGGCCCGCTCGTGGCGCGAGTGGCGGCCCGACGCGTAGCGGAGGCCACGCGGACGGTCCCACGTGGGCGCCGTGTGGGGCGCCACGTGGCGGCGAGGGGTTCGCATGTGGAGGGCCCACGGGTTAGTGGGCCCTGGTAAGTTATTTGGGGCGGTAACGCAATAAGCGTAAACCGCCCCCTAATTTATAGGGGCGAAAATATTTTATTTCTTCCGTGTGGGACTATGTTCCCACACGGTCTTACCTCTGCAGGACACGTGGCGGCTTGGCGGGCGTCGGATCCACCTGGGTCTGATCGAGGGGCGTCGATCGTGTGGACCGGAGTCCACGCGATCAACAGATCAAACACGTGCTTAATTTAAATTTTTAAGTGGAATGATCGCAGGTCTCACCTTTCGCCACGTGGACACTTCGGGAGCGTCCGATCTCCACCAGATGAAGATTTCGTGATTGCGATCCGACGGCCTCCGTTGAAGCCGCGTGGAACGCTCATATGCGTCGGATCTTCATCAAATAACGATCTTAATCAGTCGGCTCTGAGGATGCGTGGAAGAACGCCGCGATCGAGCCGCGATCGCGCGTCTTATGCAGCGGAAACGCCTCTCCTTGATCCAACGTGGATCGACGACGACCTAAGACCATGATCGAAGCCCGATCGTGACCCGATCGTCGCTCGATCGTGGAGCTAAAAGCGTGGAAACTGGAGACCTTTCGACCGTGACATCCGGTCAAAATCGGCCCGAATTTGAAGCCACAAGACCACTCAGTTCAAACCGCTCCCACGAAGCCTTGATTCCGCGCCCACGACCGCTTCCAATGGCCACGATTTCGGGCCTAATTCTCTCTTTAAAAACTCATGTACTCCTTCTCTTGTTCTTCAACTTTTGATCGACTCGTGAAGAAATTAAGCGAGTTTCGAGGAAGGTCTTAAGTTCTCGTGATCCTCTGCTTCCAAGAGTGTAGAGACGCAGCCATTGAAGCATGATAATCACGATTTCATCTCTTGATTTCATCGAATTTTCCCCTTGAATTCCGAACGTCCACGAGGAAGAATCCGAGCAAATTCGCTTCAATCCACGAGAATTGAGGCCCCATTCTTGCGGCAATCGGGTTAGTAGTGAGGTTCGATCGATTATCAAGAGGTAATTTGTATTTTTTTATTAGGTTTAGATCTTTAATTTTGCAAATTAGATCATAGTGTTCTTCATTTTCCCCAATTTTAGGTCCTAAAAGTCGCTGATTTTGAAAATAGGATATCTCTTTGATTATAATTCCAAATCACTTGATTTTGTTTTATTGGATTCCTCTTTTCATCAGCTTTCCGTGGATAGCAATTTCATCAAATTCCGAGTTCATTTGACCCTTCAATTTAACGTTTGACCACGGACTGTTCATCTTTCATCAGAAGTCAAACGTTGACTTTCGGGGTCAATTACTTTTTATTGACAAATCAGAATTTGATAATATCGGTCTTGTTGGATTCCTCTGGTTCTTAGCTTTCTATTGACATATAAATTGCAAGATTTGGATTTCATTTGGGCATTCAATTTGAAGATTTTCTCTGAGGTGTTTATTTCGGGGATTTTTTTGATCATTGATTTTCAATAATTCATAATAAATCCATTTCTTATCCAAAAATTACAAAACTTATATCAATAAATTCCATTTTCTCTCTAGTTTCCAAATATCTGATTTTCGTAATCTTCTGACTCGGTTTGATTCTCTGATTTTTGCAGAACACCTCTATGCTGGTCAAAGTCAACGCTTTGACTTTGACTTTTGACTTTTCTCTGTCATATCCGAGATTTCAAATCTTAAAACTTCTTATTTACCTTATTTGTATCATTTCCCTATCTTAAATATTATTTTCTATTATTTAAATCTCCTTTTAAACCTAAGTTTGACCAAGTCAACTCTGCGATTAAAGTCAACCCTGCTCTCTGTGGATCGACCCGATACTTACCCAGTACTTGATTATTCTATCTTGTCTTTGTGAGTTCGGTTTTATAAATTTTGTTTGACCATCATATTTGTGTTTTAACGACGCACAAAAACGACCCGTCATGGGCCCGCGAGATAGCCCAACTGCTCTGTCCCGTCGCTCCTGCTGCACGGCCCCATTGCCCTGCACCAACTGCCCCTATCATTCGGCTGAAGCCCTCTCTCCCTCGTCGGATTTTCCCCTCGGCATCCAGGACCACCTTCAGAACTCCGTGGCGTCTACTCGACCCTCTTCCGCCGCCCGTCCGTGCCACGTACAAACTGCCCCCCCCACGTCACGACCGACCGGGCTCGCGCCCCGCAGGTTAGGCACACATTCCCATTTACTTTCGTCAAGTCTATATTTCCTCCAGTGTTTCCCGCACCGTCTCCGCCGCCATTGGGATTTAGTATAGACGAGTGTTTAGACGACTTTATAGGGACTTTCCGTGGTCCAACCCATCGGGTTGACGGTCGAGCTCCTCTCGACGACTCACGGCCCATTGTCCTCGAGGACGTAGATCGAAAGGCCTCCCGGGCGGACTCTACTCGGCACATCCCAGAGACTACGGAGGCGACGCTCGAGTCGGCATTCTGCTTGGTTGCTTCACTAGTATCTTTCATCATATTAGATTCCCCTAGTCCATCCCTATCTTCGCGGTGTTAGACCAGTTTCGCACCCGGTCCTGCATCAACATGCCTATAAGGAAAAGATAGGTGCTACAAAGATTATGGATCATTGCACTCTTTAAAGGGGAAAGTCTAGCATCGAGAAATTCCTTATACTAAGCAGTTTGGGCTAATAATAGGTAGAGGATGGAATTTCATTTTCTCTCAAATACTCTCCTTTTCAATCCCATAGCATTTCAACCTCTTGATTACTCTTTTTCCTTGGTGCCTGTTAGGTACCCAACCCCAAAGAAGTCAACCACTACTCTAATCCATTGGTCTCTCTAGATCATTTGGCTTTATTACTCAAAATGTAATCATATGGACTATAAGATCCTCACTTCTACATCTCTAGTAGGTCAGATCTCTAGATGAAAAGACTTCTAAGGTGGGGTAGATTAGATCAAAAATTTTTGAAAATGATAGAGCTTTTTCTAAATCCTCACCCCCCAAGTAGAATCATTCATTGCCCTCAATGAATACTACATGCTCATGTGAAAAACTCATAGAATCATGGCATGAAAACAATAAAAAGTGCGGTGAGATGGGTTTAGAAAAGCTCATTAGTTCGTGATGCTCGTGGGATTTTCCGGTGCAGGTGCGCCCTTTCCTAATGTAGTTCTTCAACGTCTAAAAGCAAACTGAAATCAAAAACACAAAACTAAAAGGTAAGATAATCTTGGGGTGCCTCCCAAGAGCGCTAAGTTTAACGTCTTCAGCCAGACTAAACAAAATGAAACCTAGACTACTGATGGGTCGAGGGTGATACCGTCACGTCCTCGAATGCTCGGGAAGATGCAGATTTACCTTATCTGCTAGTGCGGGTGGTTCTGAAGTCAGGTACGGCTTAAGACGATGGCCGTTTACCTTGAATTGTCGGCCAGGTCTTAGGATCGGAGATGAGTCTTGCTCCGCCGTCGAACAATTCCAGAACCACGTATGGACCATCCCATCTGGAGCGCAGCTTTCCAGGGAAGAGTTTGAGGCGGGAATGGTAGAGCCAGACCTTGTCGCCGATCTGGAATGATCGTCGTCGGATGTGTCAGTCGTGGAAGGCCTTGGTCTTCTCTTTGTAGATCGCCCCGTTCTCGTACGCGTCGTGCCTCAACTCTTGTAGTTCCTGGAGCTGGAGAAGTCGTTCCTTGCCTGCTTCGTCCAGTGCTAGGCTGAGCTTCTTGATGGCCCAGTAAGCTCGATGCTCTAGCTCAACCGGAAGGTGGCATGCTTTCCCGTAGATGAGCCGGAAGGGAGACATCCCGATGGGTGTCTTGTATGCCGTCCGGTATGCCCATAGTGCGTCGGGGAGCTTGTGTGCCCAATCCTTTCCATCTGGACGAATTATCTTCTTAAGAATAGTTTTGACTTCTCGATTACTAACCTCTACTTTCCCATTTGCCTGGGGGTGGTATGACGTGGTGATGCGGTGGTGTACTCCGTATTTCTTCAACAGTGCTCAGAAGTGCGAGTTGTTGAAGTGTGAGCCTCCGTCGCTGATGATGGCTCTCGGACAACCGTATCGGGCGAAGATGCATCGTGTGATGAAGCGTAGTACCTCCCGATGGTCGTTTGTCCTGGTGGGGATTACTTCGACCAACTTAGACACGTAGTCCACCGCCACCAAGATGTACTCTTTCCCGTCTGAAGGTGGGAAAGGGCCCATGAAGTCTATCCCCCAAAGATCGAAGATTTCCACTTCAAGGATCGGCCGCATCGGCATCTCGTCTCGCTTGGAGATGTTGATCGCCGCCTGACATTGTAAGCATTCCGTGTAGAAACGGTGGGCGTCCTTGAAGATGGATGGCCAGTAGAAGCCGCTCTGTATGATCTTGTCCGCGGTCTTTCATGCCACGAAGTGTCCTCCACACGTCGATGAGTGACACATCGCCAGTATGTCTCCCTGCTCCTCCTCTGGTATGCATCGTCGGATGATCTGGTCGTATCCTAGGTGGAACAAAAGTGGTTCTTCCCAGAAATAGTACTTGAGCTCGTGGAAGAACTTATGTTTTTGATGTCGGTTCCAATGCTCCGGGATCGATCCAGTCACGATGAAGTTGACGATGTGCGCGTACCAGGGGGCGTGACTCGAGATGGCGAGGAGATGCTCGTCTGGAAATGTCTCTCCGATGTCCTTTCCTCCCGAGATGTGGAGACGCGATAAGTGGTCTGCCACCGAGTTTTCGCTGCCCTTCTTGTCTTTTATCTCCAAGTCGAATTCTTGAAGGAGCAGCACCCATCGTATGAGTCTTGGTCTGGCCTCTTTCTTGGAGAGCAAGTATTTTAGGGCCGCATGATCAGTGTAGATGATGATCTTGCTCCCCAAGATATAAGGCCAGAACTTCTTGAGAGCGTAGACCACCGCCAGAAGCTCTTTCTCCGTAGTCGTGTAATTAATTTGAGCTTCGATGATGGTCTTACTTGCATAACAGATGGCCGTCGGCTTCTTATCCAGTCGCCTCACTGTGTAGTCCGAAGCGTCGCACATGATCTCAAAGGGTAAGTCCCAATTAGGACTTTGTAGAATGGGTGCTTCGATTAGTGCTTGCTTCAATGTCTTGAATGCGCGCTTCCCTTCTTCGTCGATGATGAAGTCCTTGTCTTTGCAAAGAAGGGTGGTGAGAGGCTTGGAAACTTTTGCGACGTCTTGGATGAATCGTCGATAGAAGCCGACGTGCCCGAGAAAGCTCCTTAAGTCCTTCACGGTATTTGGGAGAGGGAGGTTTTGGATGACCTCTATCTTGGCCTTATCCACTTCTAAGCCTTTGCCCGAGACGATGTGCCCGAGCACTACTACCTCTCGTACCATGAGCTGGGATTTCTCCCAGCTAAGTACCAGTCGTTTCCTGACGCATACCTCCAGTATCTTCGTTAGGTGAGCAAGACAAGTCTCGAAGTCGTTTCCAAAGACGGAGAAATCGTCCATGAAGACTTCTAAACTGTCGCCAAGAAAGTCGGAGAAGATGGCCGTCATACATCGTTGGAAGGTCGCGGGGGCGTTACACGGTCCGAATGGCATGCGTACGAGCGAAGGTGCCAAAAGGACAAGTGAACGTGGTCTTCTCTTGATCGTCGGGGTGGATAGCAATCTGATTATAGCCCGAGTATCCGTCGAGGAAGCGAAGTAGTTGGATCACGCCGGTCGGTCCAGGATCCGGTCGATGAAAGCGGTAGCGGGAAGTGGTCCTTCTTGGTCGCGGAGTTCAGCTTCCGGTAGTCGATGCAGACCCTCCACTTCGTCGGTAGGCGCGTTTGGATTTCCTCGCCCTTCTCGTTCATCGTAACCGTTACTCCGGCTTTCTTCGAGACGACGTGTACCGGACTCACCCATTGGCTATCGGATATGGGGTAGATAATTTCTTTTTTTAGCCATTTAAGAATTTCTTCTTTTACGGCCTCCCATACCCTTGGGTTGAGTCGTCTCTGAGCCTCCCTGACGGGTCTTGACTCATCCTCTAGGAAGATGCGATGAGTACATAGTGAAGGGTCTAGCCCTTTTAAGTCCGTCAGGGTCCATCCGATTGCTTCTTTATTCTTCCTTAGCACTTCCAGTAATCTCTCTTCTTGCTTGAGGTCCAGCTTGGACGAAATAATTACCGGCTTTGCTTTTTGGTCGTCAAGGAAGGCATACTTGAGTGTAGATGGGAGAGTTTTGAGCTCTAAAGTTGGCTCGTCCATCGGAAGCTCTTCATATCTTGCTTCCTCGTCGATCATCATTACTTCTTCTACGCATTTGTCTATATCTTGATCGTCGACGAAGTCGATGGCTCCCAATTCTTCAGATGCTCGTGAAGGGTATTTCATTAGCTTGTTGATGTCGACCTTCACGGTGTGCTCTCCCACTTTGAGAATTACTTCTCCTTTCCCCCAGTCGGTTACGGTTTTCGCGGTAACTAGGAAGGGTCGTCCTAATATGATCGGGGCTTGGCTCAGCTCCTTAGTCATTTTCATATCGACCACTAGGAATTCTACCGGGAAATAACAATCTTCTATTCTTACGATGACGTCTTCTACTAGTCCATGGGGTTTTCTAACAGATCCATCGGCTAAGCATAACTCTACTAGGAATGGTTGTAACTCCCCTACATGATGACGGTCGAATACGGCTTTAGGGAGGATGTTTATGCGGCTCCTCGTATCTAGTAGGGACCTAGTAAAGGACATTCCTCCGATTTCACTCGTGATCATGGGTGCTCCCGGATCTCTCTTTTTTACGGGTAAGGAATTCATCATTATGGAGCTTACCGTCTCACTAAGTTGGATCCATTTAGGGTTTCTATGAGGAGTACATATACCTTTTAGGTATTTTGCATTGGTAGGGATATGCTTGATTGCTTCTGTTAAGGGAATAGTTATGGTTACCTTCTTAAAGGCTTCTAGTAGGTTTTCGTCGATTTCGTTATTCTTGGCTTCTGGTCGGTTTAAGGCTTGAGGATAAGGCACAGGGGGCTTATATTTGTCAAGGTTAGGTTAAGCCGTAACCTGTTCTTCCTCGTCCTCTGAATCAGTGTCTTGCTCGACGATAATTGGCGTTTCCTCTTCCTCTTTTTGGCCTTGGTGGAAAGGGTGATCCTTGTATGGATCCGGCAGAGTTTTCCCACTCTGAAGGCTTGATACGGCCAGGGCTGATTCTACAGCTTCTTCGTCGACGTGTATATGGTTGATATTGTGAGTCTGGGTCGACGAAGCTCCTTGATTTCTTGGATTTGCCGTGGCCTGCGAGGGTAACTGGTCAGTAAAAGTTACTTGCTTACCCTTTTTGTCTGTCGCCGGTTGGACGTTCGTCTTGACGAAGTCCTGAATTTCGTCCACGCGTGAGTTCATCCTCGTCATTTGCTCCATTAATTGCGAGCTCGCGCCGAGGATCGGGTCGGATGCCGGCGTGGTTTGGCGTGAAGCTTGCGTGTATGCTTGTGGTTGAGTCGGTGGGACGAACGACGATGGTCTTTGATTAGGGTAATTTTGCTGACCGTTGTATTGTGGAGGATAAGGTTGATCGTTGTTCCTCTTATAGCCATTATTCTGCAAGGAATTGTTAAAAACAGGGGCATTATACTGGTTAGAATAATTACATGGATAATTTGGTCGTCCCTGTTGACTTGGTCCTCCTGATGGACCTTCTCTATACATTCCTTACCCTTGGATCGCCATCACGGGGCAATCTAATTCGACGTGGTTGAATCTTGAGCATGTCGCGCATGGTGACGCTTCTTGAAGTGAGACGGGGGCGAGTCCTTCGCAACCGTTGCGGATGTTGAGTCGGTCCAGGATTAAGTTCTGGACTTCCGCCATTTTGTAGATTCTTTCGAGGAGCATCCCCGTTTCCGCTGACTTGGCGTCTAGAGCTTTCGGCATTGTACCTCTTCCAAATGGTTTCGCCGCATTATGGTGACTATTTTCCGCCACCGTTTCGATGAGATCCATCGCGTCGTCTTCATATTTGCTCATAAAGGTGCCGCCACTAGCTGCATCCAAAAGGTATCTATCTTGCGGGCCTAACCCGTCATAAAAAATTTGAGTTAATTCATGGTTAGATACGCCATGGTGTGGGCACTCCCTCGTAAGATCTCTTAGTCGTTCCCAGGCCTCGTGGAAGGTTTCGGACGAGCCTTGGGTGAATTCTCGGATGGCTTTTCGGACAGAGGTGGTTTTTCCTACGGAATAGTACTTTCTTAAAAACTCCTCCTCCATCTCGGTCCAACTTGTGAATTCTTTTCCTAATTTTAAAAACCAGTCCTTGGCTCTATCTCTAAGGGTAGCGGGAAAGAGTTTCATCTTCATCGTGTCTGCGGGGACATTTTGAAGGTGGTTGATCTCACAAACTTGGGAAAGCTCATCTACGTGTCTATAGGGATCTTCGGAAGGCTTACCATGAAAGATAGGCAGCATGCTCATTACATGGGAGTCTATTCTAAAATTGGCCCCTCGTCCTAGGGGTGCGTGAATTCTAGTGACGGGTCGCTGGAGGACGGGCCTAGCATAGTCACTAAGGCGTTTCCTAGCATTTCCTTCATCATTCCGGGCCATTTCTACTGGTTCGGTAGGATCAAAAGTTGAGTCGGTCTCGGTAGCTTCGGGAGTCTGCGAGGATCGTTCAAAGAGGTCTATTTCTAGAGGATTATTCCGTACTCTCCAGGCCGTTCGTCTTCTCATGAAGAGTGGATCGAATATTTAGATAGATAATATCTTATAAATACTTAAAATATATTCAAAATTGAAATCACTCGTACCTGAATGTCGTTATCCGTGAGAGTTACGCGTTCTTAACGCGATTTGAAGAAGCAATTGCCCGTAATCCTTAGAAAAGGGACGAAAATCACTTAATTTTATCGAATTAAGGATCTCGAAGATGGATTTCTACTTCGGATTACTCAAAATACGATTGAATTGCTTAAATTTCAAGAAATTAAGAGAAAAATCCGCATTGACCAAGTCAAAATTGACTTAATTCCCTGGCAACGGCGCCATTTGACGAAACGAATCCGCGAGGTCGTCGATTTCAAGCGGTATCGAGTCAAAAATAATACCGAACTTACCAATTTGATGAAAATGTATCGAATTCAAGGGTATAATGGTAAATACGGGTCGAATCCACAGGGAATTTAGGAATTTTCAAGTGATCTTTTAGAATTTGGTCAAATCGGACGAGAAATTGATGGAAGAAATTGGGGAAAATGGTATTTTAAAAAAGTAGACTTCAAATCGATTCCACGGAATCATAACGCTCCTCTACTTTCTGATTTAAAACTCTAATCTTTTGTATCTAGCTTTGAACATATGTCTACCTAAACGACTGCTTCTTGCGCGCGTGATCGCCTTCCTCGCACACAGTCGTCTTACCCATGCGGCCTTCTTCCTGCGCGGCAGTTTCTTGCGCGGGCGGCTGTTTTCGTTTTCCAGTGCAGCAGTTTCTTGCGTGCGCAGAGACTTCTTCGTGCGGCCTCCTTCGCACATTCTCCTCCGTGTGAGCGTCTGCACTACGCAGCCTCCTCCTTCGCACATACCTTCTTCTTCGTGTAGTTGCAACCCACGGACTAGTTACAGCCCGCGGGATACGTGGACGATTAGCAGTTACTGTTCTTATTGCTGGGTCACACATTTGGTGATGTCATCATGACTGATCAAATCATGTCTGATACCACATAGATCTTTGGCGGTCACTCTTTGACAACTGGCAATGTGTCGCCGACTCTCGTCTTTACTGAGGCGGACTTCGCTAAGAAACTACCTTCCCACAAGATCGGTATTCCTCTTTCGACACCTATTGAGAGTCAGCGTCTTCGTGGTCCCAATGTTTTGTAGTGGATGACTTTTGTGGAGACAACACTCCAGGCCAGTCTACTATTTAAGCATTGCACGCATCCGCCTCTATCGTCGACGAGCCCGTACTTTGCCGCCTGGCAAGCAGAGGAGCATTTTATTCGGGGATGGCTCCTCAATCAGACACTCCATCCAAATATTTACTCCAAGTTTTGGAACCGTCTTACGGTGAAGGATTTTTGGGATCAAGCCAAGGCATAGGGGGGTTCGGATCAAGATAATTGGCATCTTTTTTGGGATCATGGATCGCTTACGGTCTACTGTCCAAGGTTCTCTGTCTATCACCGAATATTCTATGGCTCACTAGGAACTTTGGGATGATATCGACTATTATGCTCCGGGGGAGACGACAGATAATGCCGATAGACGTGTTACACTTCGGATTCAGCTTCTTGGCTATCTCAATGGCCTAAACCCGGCTTATTCTAATATCCATCGTCGGGCACTTCATTGCAAGGAGGGGCTTCCAGACTTCAATGCTCTTGTTCAAGAGCTCACGGAGGAGGAGAGTCACTCAAAGCTTCATCCCTCGGTTATGGGTGATTCGTCCTCGGACGCGTCTGCTCTTATCTCTCGTTCTGGGGATGGTCTTCTCTCTTGTCCGCACAAAGCTAACTCTAAGGTGTTGAAGCCGCGGTCCAAGCTTTTATGCTCCCACTGTGGGAAGCCTAGCCACTCCCAGGAGAAGTGTTTTCGCAGGAACAGAGATGTTCGTGTGGCACGTGAGGCCAAAAGTAATCCTGATAAGGCCCTTGTCGCTGACGTCCTCGTCTAGTGCTCCGCCTGTATCGATTGAGCAGTTGCAGGCTGATCTTGCTTGTCTGACGACTATGGTCTCATCTATGCAGTCCTCCTCCACTGCCTCCTTCGGGAACTTTGATGCGTTTTCTCCTCCTTCATCAGATGAATGGTATTGTGGCATGACGTCTCTCCTTGCTCCTCTTATTTCTGATACTACGTGGGTACTTGATACGGGGGCTACCGAGCATATGACTCTGTTCAATCATCGTTTTGTGTCCTATGAGAAGCATGCTAGTGATAGATCAGTTCTTACTACTAGCCGTGGTCGTCTCAAGGTAGCCGGGATTGGGGCGATAGAGGTTGATGGTATTGGGGTGGTTAGTCATGTTTTACATGTGTCGTCCCTTCGAGTCGTGCTTATGTCTCCTCAGCGTCTTATTGATGATTTATCATGTTCCTTACTTCTAAGATCTGATGGGATGATCTTAACTGATAAGGTGGGGAGGATTACTTCGATTAGACGGGAGCGGGGACTATTGTTGTTGGATGATGGGGGACGCTCGTGTCTCATGGTGGCTCGTGGCTTGACTCCTATCGATGAGCAGTGGCGGGGTCATCTTTATCTCACTCATCAGCGGCTTGGACACCCGCCTCTCTCTATATTACGCCATTTATTTCCTTCTCTCTTTGTGGGATTGGACCCGGAGACTATTACTTGTGAAGCATGTCAGTTAGCAAAGCATCGTCGTGCCTCCTTTACCCCTTCTGTTACACACACGACGACTCCTCTCTATCGGATCCATAGTGATGTGTGGTGACCGGCTCCATGGTCAGGTTTGTAGGGGCATCGTTGGTTTGTTGTATTTGTTGATGAGGCCACTCGTTACACCTGGACATACTTGCTGGTTGCAAAATCAGCAGTGGCGGCGACCATACAACAGTTCTGTACTATGATTGAGACACAGTTTGGACGTGAGATACAAGGATTATGCTCCGACAATGCTCGTGACTTCTTCAACACCACAATGGATTCGTTCTTTGCCTCAAAAGACAATCTCCAAGAATCATCATGTGTGACGACTCCAAAGCAAAATGGCATTGCTGAACGCTGTATTGGGTACATCACGTCGACTGCTCGCACTCTTCTGGTTAATTATTCAATACCTTGGGGTTTCTGGAGTGAGGCTATTTTGACGGCGTCCCATCTAGTAAATCGCCTTCCCTCCCAGACCTTGCAGTTCAGCACTCTAATTGAGCTTATGGCCAAGGTCTTCCCCGAGGTCAAGCTGCGAACATATCTTCTACCTCGTGTATTTGGTTGTACCGCGTATGTTCACGACACCACCCCGACGCTGACGAAGCAGGATGCGAAGGCGCTCAAATGCGTCTTTGTTTGCTATTCTTCACTCCAGAAGGGTTACAGGTGCTACCACCCGCCTACTCGATGATTTATTGTCTCGGCGTGTGTGACATTTGTTGAATTCCAACCTTTCTTTGGAGTTTGCTCTTCTTCCTCGGGTCCCACACCTGTGGAGGATCCTTCGGCTCCCCACTTAGAGCTACTTCCATTAGTGGAGCGCACTGCTCCGTCGGCAAGGTCCACTCCTCCTGCTCTTCCTTCACATGATTCTTCTTCATCAGATGCTCTTCCTAGTGGTTGTTCATTAGACTCCTCATCCTCCCCAATTTTTGTTCCTTCAGAGACTCCTTCATTATCATCTGTACCTCCTCTCGAGTCGTCTTTACCCACCGTGGACGAGGCTCCTTCCTCGCCTGCTTCCGCTCCGTTTTTGGGTGAGTCCTCTCCTTCGTCTTATGTTGAAGACATTGATGACCGACCCATTGCTCTTAGAAAGGGGGTACGTCAGTGCACTCGCACTCGTACTTCCCTTTATCCTCTCTCCTACTAGATGTCTTTCGATCGACTGAGTCCTCCGTACCAACTGTTTTTGTCTCGCATCGAGTCAGATCCCGTTCCGCGCCGCCTTGCTGACGCTATCGCTTCTCCTCGTTGGAAAGCGGCGATGGATGAGGAGATGCATGCCTTGTTCAAAAATCATACTTGGGATATTGTACCACTTCCCCCAAGTAAACATGTCGTCAGCTGCAAATGGGTACACGCGAAGAAGCATCACTCTGACGGTACCCTGGAGCGACTCAAGTCTCGTCTTGTTGCGAGGGGCTTTACCCTGTCTTATGGCATTGACTACTTTGAGACTTTTTCTCCAGTGGTCAAGATGGACACTGTGCGTCTCTTGCTAGCTCTCTCTGCTCGCTTTCAGTGGCTAATCAGACAGTTCGATCTCAAGAATGCCTTTTTACATGGCGATTTGACTAAGGAGGTCTACATGCAGCATCCGCCTGGGTACTCGCTTGGTCCTCCTACGACGCTTTGCCGATTGCAGAAGTCTCTTTATGGACTGAAGCAGTCGCCCCGCATGTGGTTTGGGAGATTTACTACTGTCATGCGTGCCCAGGGATACACTCAGAGCAATGGCGATGCAACACTCTTCTTTCATCATGGTCCGAATGGGGTTGCTATCTTTGTAGTCTATGTTGATGACATTTTGATCACGGGGTCTGACGGTACAGAAGCTCTTCGTCTTGCTACGGCTATTTCTGCTGAATTTGCTGACAAGGCCCTTGGTTCTCTTCGGTACTTTCTTGGTCTTGAGGTTGCATATTCCTCTCGCGGTATTTCCGTATCTCAGCAGAAGTATGCCGTCGAGCTCTTGAAGCTCACCAGTATGGTTGATTGTGCTCCAGTTCGAACCCCTATCGACCCTAATGTGAAGTTAGGGAAGGGTAGGGACTCTCCACCGGTGAATCATCATGAGTATCAGTAGTTGGTGGGAAAGCTCTTGTACTTGACACACACTCGGCCAGATATCAGTTTCGCAGTGAACCTTCTCAGTCCGTTTATGCATGAGCCTCATGAGATCCATCGACAGGCAGCTTTTCGGGTTCTCGCTTACCTGAAGGGCTACCCTGGAAAAGGTTTGATGTTTCCTCGGAGTTCTTCCCTCACTGTCCAGGTATATACAAATGCAGATTTTGCTGGTTCAATGGTTGACCACCGATCTACAACGGGGTATTGTACCTTTGTCTTCGGTAGTCTTAGTACATGGAAGAGCAGCAAGCAGGACAAAGTGTCCCGCTCAAGTGCAAAGGCCGAGTTCCGATCTCTTGCAGATGGTGCAACAGAAGGTCAGTGGCTCTATGGAATCCTTCAAGAACTTTGGGTAAAGTACACTGGTCCTATCATTTCTACTACAACAACAAGTCAACAATTGCACTGGCCAAGAACCCAGGGCTGCAGGGTTGGATAAAGCATATGGAGCGCAACCGCTACTTCTTTAAGGAGCGGATGGATGAGGGTATTTTTGATCTTGAGTATGTCCCTTCTTCTGACCAAGCAGCTGATGTA
Source organism: Lemna minuta (assembly GCA_024174645.1). Lineage (NCBI taxonomy): Eukaryota > Viridiplantae > Streptophyta > Magnoliopsida > Alismatales > Araceae > Lemna > Lemna minuta. Next base: position 2,735,679 of record CM044105.1, read on the forward strand.
CTAACCAAAGGGCTGTCCAACCCCTTGCTCACGCATGCGGTATCCAAGCTCGGCATGATGGACATTCATACCTCGCTTGCGGGGGGCTGTTAGTATAATGGGTTATGCGTTAATGGGGTATGTTTTATAAGCCCATTAACCCTCTTATCTCTCTCCTCTTATATGGGTATATATACCCTTATGACTCTTGGATTATGTCATGCTATTATCTTCTTCTTCCTTAAGCCTATTCTCTTCTCTCCCTAACCCTAATCTAGGGTTTGACATCAACATTTGTTTCTACAAATGCTAATAACATGAGCTCATCACAAAGAAAAAAAGCCTTGCCAGTCTTGGTGCATTTTATGAAGATCACAGACGATGAGTATCTTTGCAAAATTTGTAAGGTAGCCACCCCATCAAAAGAGGTAAAAGTGAAGAGGATAAAAGCAGTAGCACGATCAAGTTATGGAACCACTTGGAAAAGTTTCATATTGAAATTTACAATCAATTAAGGCCATCTGCTATACCTAATACTTTAACATACTATTTTTCAAAGACTTCTAAATTTTTAAGTAGGACCGCGGAGTTGACAAAGAAAGAGTGTATAGATTTAATTGTCAAGATTGATGCACCTTTTACACTACTTGATCATCCTCAATATAAAAGGGTTTGCAACTATTTAGCACAATGCAAAGAAGGTATTCCGAGTAGTATGTCCAGAAGACGAGGGTTAGAGAAAGTATTTGAAGATGAATGAGACAAAGTACGAGAGTTGCTTCGACCAATTGAAAGAGTTTCCCTTACAACAGACACTTGGACAACAAGAAATAATGTGGCAATACTTGGGATTACCATACATTGGATTGATGATATGTGGAGACTTCAAGAAAAAGTGCTCGGTGTTGAGGAATTGGGTGCATCACATCAAGGTGCAATTTTGGCAGAGGTAGTATATAGTGTGTTAAAAGAGTTTGATCTCACTCAAAAGGTTAGTAATTATTTTTTAATTTATCAATCCTCGATGCATAATGTTTTAAAAAATTTCTAACAGGTTTTTGCAATCATGACTGATAACACGAGTAATAACAAGACAATGGTGGCAAGCTTGGAGAAAATGATGAATGAGAATGGTTCGATGTTTACCAAGCAGCACCATGTGCTGTGTACGGCCCATGTTCTCAACCTAGTCATTCAAAGAGGCTTGAAGGAGTTAGGTAATCCATCCTTGACTTCAGAAAATTCAGAAGGTGAGGATGATGAAGGGTGTGATGAAGATGTATTAGAAGTTTCCTCTAAAACAACATTTGGAAAAATTCTTCGTCGTCTCCAAAAACTTGTTCTTATGGCAAATAGTACACCTCAAAGAATTCTTCAATACAAGGAATTGTGTGAGAAGCATAAAATGTCAAATTAAAACTTGCTTATTACAGATGTTCGCACAAGGTGGAATTCGACATATGACATGATTATAGCAGCCTGGGAGAAAAGGAAGGTGTTGAATGCAATGGCAGCCACTTGTCAGAAAGATGGTAAAGAACTTTTTTTTGTTACATCTCAAGAGTGGGAGCTTCTTAAGATGTTTTCGCGAGGCCATCGAGATAGTTTGTAAGTCAAAGTCCATAACATCACCTAATGTTACTTCTATTTTTGACCTTTTATTAAATCAGTTAAACACACTAACTGTTGTGTGATAACATGCTAAATTAACATGATAAAACATGATTATTGATGCTTATTAAGGCATAAATGATTTTATTTCCATGCATGTTATCATATTTATGTGTATTTTTCTATTATTCCATGAAAAAGTCATTATAATCTCAAAAATACTTTAAACTAGGGTTATATATGATGATTTAAAGATAAATAATTAATAACCCATCTTTACTTGAGATTATAGAGGTTTTTAAAGTTAAAATAATGAGAGAAAACATTTTATAAACATTTATTTATATTTTCTTAAGTTAAAATCCTTAAAAAATAAATGTATTTTAGAAATGGAAATTAAAACTCTCATTATTTATTAATTTTGACTCTTTAGAATGATAGATAATTAAATTTCGGATCAAATGAAAGAAATTTGGATTAATTTGGAGTTATATTTTGAAAGTTATGAATTTTCTAATTTTTAGGGATTTTTTTGGATTTTTCTGAATTTATTTTCGGTTTTTAAATGTTAAAAACAAATTAAAAAATGGCAAAAATGGGGTTTATTTTCGAGCGGGACCCACGTGGATGCGACGTGACACGCAAGGCCACGTGGCAACGCCTACGCGGCGTGATGTGACGTATGCATTATTTATATTTATCATAAATATAGGGGTTATACTACATATAAGCATTCCGAATATCAAAATTATGCTGACCCTTTATTTCAGCACACGTTATAAACCGGATAGAGTTCCTTAATTTTCTTCGTGTGAGACTAAGTTCCACACGAATTTTAAATGCAGGACACGTGGCGAAGGGAGAGGCGTCGGATCAGTGGAGCGCGGATTATCGCGCGTCGATCAGGTGAGCTCACGGTCCACCAGATCGCATCACAACAGGTACGTTTTAAGGAGCGTTATAATGGTCGTGATTTAATCGGCTACGACGCATCTCAACCGTCAGATCGCGATCCAACGACGCATTTTTATAATGCTTATCAGCGGACTTCATCCGGACGCTCCATCTGAGATCCAACAGCCGCGACATTTTTGAAACGGTCCACGATGGACCGTTCCATCGTAACCGTCGATCATTTTGATCGGACGGTTACGCCCATATACCCTATAAATAAGGCATGTTCTTCCGATTTGTAAGCATTCGAGTTAGAAATCAATCCAATTGGTCTGTTTAGACACCTCCCTTCTCGAATCTCTCGGTTCCATCCTCTTCTACATCCATTTCCGCATCCACGGAGGGCTTGAAATCGAGATTTGGTTGAGAGATGAAGTAGAAATCGAAGCTTGAACTCCACGATCACGTTCTTCTCGTTTTCGACGATTAAGAGGTTTAATCGTGTTAATTTGATCGCTATTTGGGGTTAGTGGAATCGGTTTTTTCTAATCTATCATCCAATCATGTTTAATTTTGATTTATATTAGTTTAATTTCATTTAAATTTCGTCAATTTTGTGATTTTCACGTTCATAAATCTCCCTCTACTTCGAATTTCAATTTCTCTGCAAAATCAAGATCAATTTTGATAATTCTTGATTCCGTGGAAGCGATTTGAAGTTATCTTTCATAATATACCATTTTCCCTAATTTCGACCATCGATTTATCATCCGATTTGATCAATTTTGAAGAAAACATCATAAATTTCCCTATTTCCTTGTGAAATCGACCCTTATTTACCATTATACCCCTCAATTCGAATTATTTTCATCAAATTGGTAAGTTTGGAATTATTTTTTGACACGAGACCGTGTGAAATCGACGACCTTGTGGTTTCGTCTCGTCATTGTGTTGGAGAACCCTTTTGAAGATGTAATGGGAAGATCAATGAGCATAGAGCAATCAATGGCGCTAAAAGGAGCATACAATGTGATGAATGCAAATTTACTTAAGTATGAGTCACAGGTAAAAAGAAAACCAATCTTCCCTATCGCTACAATGCTTGATCTGTCTTTAAAACTTGAATATATTCCCATGGATGAGAAAGAATATATCATGCAACACTTGAAGAATTTGCTTCAATTGATGCCAGCCCCACCAACATCAAGCACTTGCACATAGGGTGAGACATTACTTAGTAGTTCTACAGCTTGTTCAAAAATGATGGTTGAATTGATAAAGCATAAAAGGAAAAGGAACATGAACATCTTATTAGAAAGGCCAATATCTAATGAAATATTTGATTATCTGCATGACTCTCAAGTTGAGGGTTCTCATCTTGATGCTCTACAAGCTCACTATGCCTGGTGGAGAAAGCTCGAAGAGATTCCCTTCATTCGCTTCGCTTGATAGTGGTGTAAAATTGGATCTGAAAAATATCTACGACTTGCGATACTAGCAAAGGGGTTTTTATCAGTTTGTGCATCAAGTTCTCCATCTGAGTGTCTTTTCTCATCAGGACGAGGGATTGTTACATACAAAAGGGGAAGATTATCTCCAAAAACTATATCAATTTTGATGACCTTAAAATCTTGGAGTTATAAGGATGAAATAGATAATGATGTGGAAGAACTTGGTGAAGATAATGACTAATATTTCTTTTTCCTCAAAGAACACTATCAAGGTATCGATCTCCTATGATCGTCTCAAGGTATGATTTTTTTATGAAGTGACTAATTTTGCTTGATTTAAACTCCTTTAGTGACCTCGATTAATTACAAAAAGTAAATTTTCTTATTACTTGTTCAATTTCTTATTGTTGGGTTTGTTTCTCCATTTATAATTAGCATTTTTATCAATAGGCACGCTTATATTTATTAATTACATAATACTAGAAGTTTGCGATAATTGTAAACTATTTAAGTTTCTGAACTATTAAATAATTTCACTTTTTTTCATGGGCAGATCCTCAAAGGCTCAAATTTGTAAGGGTTACATTTTTTGGGAGATGGCATTTGAACCCTTGGAGTAGGCCACCAATTCTTACATTCATCGAGAGTTCATTCCGCCAGTTAATTAAACTTCTAGGTGAGAAATTTTTTGACATTTGAAACTAGTTTTTGATATTTGAAAATTTTTTACATTTGAAAATTTGAGACCGAAATTAAGACCGAACCAAACCGTGACCGAGGTAGACTGAGACCGAGATCAAATTAAGGTTTAGACAGATTATTGTGCCAAAACCGAACCGAACCGGGACAGTTGAACCCTAGTACTTCCTACTCCACTAACATTTTCACCTTTTCTTTCAATCAGACCACAACTTACTCAATGTGCCAATAATTTTTCAGCGATAATTACGCAGGATGGGCTTTTGACTTCAAGCTCTTTCTTGAGTCTCACAACCTGCATCATCAACTCACGGATGACCCTCAGCCACTTCACGACCCATCTTATGCCTCTTAGTTGCAATCCGACTCAGCCATTATCACTTGGATACTTCATAGAATCGAGTAGAACATTGTCGAGTATCTCGCGCGCATCAAACTTGTGCGCTCTCTTTGGCATACCCTCAAGACAATATATACCAATTAGAGAAACATTTGTCTTGTCGCGTCTTGTCATAAATATTTCTCTATGTTTTCTATTCCTATCCCTTTTTGTCACTCTCTCTCTCTCTCTCTTAATACGCCATGCCTCTCTCTCTCTCTCTTATCATATTCTCTCTTGATTCTTCTCACAACACACACTCTGGGTTGACACATGGACAATGTGCTCACGTGGGTTCGTTCACCCTTTTCTTCTGCATGAAGAAAAAAGAGAGATAAACGTAAAATTACGTGAAAGAAAATATGAAAGAAAACATGAAGAAAACATGAAGAAAACACGAAGAAAACAAGAGAGACAAACATAAAATCATGTGAAAGAAAACATGAATAAAACAAGAGAGATAAACGTAAAATCATGTGACTGAAAGCATACAAGAAAATAAGAGAGATAAACGTAAAATCACACCATGCTTCTCCATGTTTTCTTTCACGTGATTTTACGTTGCTCTCTTGTGTTTTCTTCATGCATAAGAAAAAGGGTGTAGGAACATAACAATAGTATTAAAGATAAAAAATTCTGCACAGAGGTTAAAGACTACGCGAGTGTCTGGATCCCACTCTCTTTTCAATGATATGACGACGTTGTCCATGTCCCAACTCACGAGATCTTCTTCCAACGGTCTCCTTCTCCAGGTTCTTGATGTCGATGCTGTTGGAAATAATCTCGCGCCCTTGATCGTTCACGCGTGATCATGGGAGATTGAGTGATGAAGAGAAATCGATCGGAAGAATAAAGATGGAGAAAGAGGATTAAACAATCTATTCATTGAGAGAAATTTCACCGCGCCTAATTCATCGTTCGGGTGGGTGAATTTATAAATCACTCGACCAATCACAAGAAGGAGAGAGAAGAGTATTCTTTAATGACGTCCGCAGTGCGCTCCCATCGTGCCTGACGTGTCCTCATCTGGACTGCCATAACTCCCCTCATCCGACGCTCTTAATTAGAGCTTAACTACTTGAAAAAGAAAATAGAAAGAGCTGATGCCGAAGACGGAGGATCGTCGGCACCCGTAACTGCCGCTGAGCTGAAGCACCTACCATCAATCTCCTCCTTGCTCTAGCTCCTCCTCACAAGTGTTACGTATACCAAAGAGCTTTCACCTTTCCAAGAGCTTTAGTAAATATATCAACTAACTGATCTTCTGTCCAAATAAAGACGATTTCAATCTTCTTGTCTTCAACACACTGTTTGATGAAATGATAACGGGTATCAATGTGTTTTGTTCGATAGTGGTGAACCGGATTCTTACTCAACGTAATTTCCGATTGATTGTCCACCATCAACTTAACCTTCGAGTTTTTTCATTATTCATCAATTCACCGATCAAGCGATTCATCCATACGGCTTGACAAGTAGCCGTAGTTGCAGCAATATATTCGGCTTCACAAGAAGACATAGCGACTATACTTTGCTTTTGTGATGACTAGCTAACCGCCATCCTACCAAAGAAGAAGATATGTCCGAAGTGCTTTTCCAATCATTACACTCTCCCCTGCAAAATCAATGTCGTTGTACCCAATTAATTCTCTATCCGATTCTCCTTTTTGTAGAGTAATCCGTAATCCTCCATCCCCTTTACATATCTTAGTACTCACTTCACCCCACTATAGTGTTCTTGATTGGGATTTTCCATATATCGACTTAATATTCCCATGGAGATTAGGAGATCAGGCCTTGTGTGAGTTAAGTACCTCAGACTCCCAACTAGACTTCAATATGCAGTAGAGTTTACCCTAGAGCTTCCTTCCTCATTAGTAAACTTTGCTTGAGCTTCAAGTGGAGTGACTACAGCAGTGCATTCTCCCAATTTTGCATGATGTAGAAGCTTTTGCGCATAGGATGTTTGGGACAGAAAAATGAAACTCTTACCTTGCTTGACTTCGATTCCCAGATAAGAGCTAAGAGAGCTAACGAAGCGTTTTATGCGATCGTTAAAACACACAAACTTCACTTAGAAAAAATTTATAATTCCGAACTCACAATGACAAAGATATAAAATCAAGTAAAGTGTAAGTTTTGGGTCGATCCACAGAGAACAAGGTTGACTTTTAATATAGAGTTTACTTGGTTAGGTTTAATTCAAGATTTTAAGAAGTGGAAATGAGATTTTATGAATAGAAATTATATTAATATATTAGATAGGAAATTTCAAGATTTCAGACCTCTGATTTGACAGAGAAAAATCAAAGTCAAGGTCAAAGCATTGACTTTGACCAATTGTTGACTTTCTATAAAATCAGATAATCAAAAGAGGTCAGAAGATTATGAAAATTATATATTCAAAATTTATAGAGAAAATGGAATTTATTGATATAAAATTCGTGATTTTTCGATAAGAAATGGATTTATTATGAATTATTGAAAATCAAAGATCAGAAAAATGAACACTTCAGAGAAAATCTTCAAATTGACTAAACAAATGATATCCAAATCTTGAAATTGATATATCAATAAAAATCTAACAACAAGAGGATTC
>CM044105.1:2743790-2892689 GCA_024174645.1 Lemna minuta
TTTCTTGCATGAAGAAAAAGAGAGATAAACGTAAAATTACGTGAAAGAAAATATGAAAGAAAACATGAAGAAAACATGAAGAAAACACGAAGAAAACAAGAGAGACAAACATAAAATCATGTGAAAGAAAACATGAATAAAACAAGAGAGATAAACGTAAAATCATGTGACTGAAAGCATACAAGAAAATAAGAGAGATAAACGTAAAATCACACCATGCTTCTCCATGTTTTCTTTCACGTGATTTTACGTTGCTCTCTTGTGTTTTCTTCATGCATAAGAAAAAGGGTGTAGGAACATAACAATAGTATTAAAGATAAAAAATTCTGCACAGAGGTTAAAGACTACGCGAGTGTCTGGATCCCACTCTCTTTTCAATGATATGACGACGTTGTCCATGTCCCAACTCACGAGATCTTCTTCCAACGGTCTCCTTCTCCAGGTTCTTGATGTCGATGCTGTTGGAAATAATCTCGCGCCCTTGATCGTTCACGCGTGATCATGGGAGATTGAGTGATGAAGAGAAATCGATCGGAAGAATAAAGATGGAGAAAGAGGATTAAACAATCTATTCATTGAGAGAAATTTCACCGCGCCTAATTCATCGTTCGGGTGGGTGAATTTATAAATCACTCGACCAATCACAAGAAGGAGAGAGAAGAGTATTCTTTAATGACGTCCGCGAGTGCGCTCCCATCGTGCCTGACGTGTCCTCATCCGGGACTGCCATAACTCCCCTCATCCGACGCTCTTAATTAGAGCTTAACTACTTGAAAAAGAAAATAGAAAGAGCTGATGCCGAAGACGGAGGATCGTCGGCACCCGTAACTGCCGCTGAGCTGAAGCACCTACCATCAATCTCCTCCTTGCTCTAGCTCCTCCTCACAAGTGTTACGTATACCAAAGAGCTTTCACCTTTCCAAGAGCTTTAGTAAATATATCAACTAACTGATCTTCTGTCCAAATAAAGACGATTTCAATCTTCTTGTCTTCAACACACTGTTTGATGAAATGATAACGGGTATCAATGTGTTTTGTTCGATAGTGGTGAACCGGATTCTTACTCAACGTAATTTCCGATTGATTGTCCACCATCAACTTAACCTTCAGTTTTTCATTATTCATCAATTCACCGATCAAGCGATTCATCCATACGGCTTGACAAGTAGCCGTAGTTGCAGCAATATATTCGGCTTCACAAGAAGACATAGCGACTATACTTTGCTTTTGTGATGACTAGCTAACCGCCATCCTACCAAAGAAGAAGATATGTCCAGAAGTGCTTTTCCAATCATTACACTCTCCTGCAAAATCAATGTCGTTGTACCCAATTAATTCTCTATCCGATTCTCCCTTTTTGTAGAGTAATCCGTAATCCTCCATCCCCTTTACATATCTTAGTACTCACTTCACCCCACTATAGTGTTCTTGATTGGGATTTTCCATATATCGACTTAATATTCCCATGGAGATTAGGAGATCAGGCCTTGTGTGAGTTAAGTACCTCAGACTCCCAACTAGACTTCAATATGCAGTAGAGTTTACCCTAGAGCTTCCTTCCTCATTAGTAAACTTTGCTTGAGCTTCAAGTGGAGTGACTACAGCAGTGCATTCTCCCAATTTTTGCATGATGTAGAAGCTTTTTGCGCATAGGATGTTTGGGACGAGAAAAAAATGAAACTCTTACCTTGCTTGACTTCGATTCCCGAGATAAGAGCTAAGAGAGCTAACGAAGCGTTTTATGCGATCGTTAAAACACACAAACTTCACTTAGAAAAAAATTTATAATTCCGAACTCACAATGACAAAGATATAAAATCAAGTAAAGTGTAAGTTTTGGGTCGATCCACGAGAGAACAAGGTTGACTTTTAATATAGAGTTTACTTGGTTAGGTTTAATTCAAGATTTTAAGAAGTGGAAATGAGATTTTTATGAATAGAAATTATATTAATATATTAGATAGGAAATTTCAAGATTTCGGACCTCCGATTTGACAGAGAAAAAAATCAAAGTCAAGGTCAAAGCATTGACTTTGACCAATTGTTGACTTTCTATAAAATCAGATAATCAAAAGAGGTCAGAAGATTATGAAAATTATATATTCAAAATTTATAGAGAAAATGGAATTTATTGATATAAAATTCGTGATTTTTCGATAAGAAATGGATTTATTATGAATTATTGAAAATCAAAGATCAGAAAAATGAACACTTCAGAGAAAATCTTCAAATTGACTAAACAAATGATATCCAAATCTTGAAATTGATATATCAATAAAAATCTAACAACAAGAGGATTCCAAAGAGACCAAAATCGTCAAATTCTAATTTATATTTTAACAGTAATTGATCCTGCAAGTCAACGCCCAAATCCGGATTAATAATGAACAGTGGTTGGTAAAACGTTAAATTGAGGGGACAAATGATCTCGGAATTTTACAAATTTGCTATCCGCGAAAAGCTGATGAAATAAGAAATCCAATTGACGAGACTAATTCATATGGTCGTTGAATGCACATGACTTAGTGTCAAAACAAAGTCCTAAACTTATCAATTTATGATTAATCAAAGTAATTAATTACTATAATGGTAATTAAGGGTCGAATCCACGGAGAATTAGGGAAATTTGAGAGATATCTTTGAAATTCGGTCAAATCGGATGACGAATTGAGATTAGAAATTGGGCATTTTAGTATATTAAGAAAGATAACTCAATTGTGAATCGAGTGATTTGGATTAGAATTTGTTGAGTAATCAAAGTTTGAAGTTAGGAGAAAATTCATATCGCGATTTTGATTAAAAACAGAAATTAAACTAAAATTAAACTTAATCTAAGATTCAAAATGTAAAATTAACACTAAATGATGAAAGATTACGATGAAAACAAACAGTCTAACCCAAATTAGCCTTCGAAATGATGCAATTAATCGCCGGATGCAAGGCTTTTCATTCCGAATTTTCGAAGACAGAAGAGGAGGTCAAGACTTGATTTCTTCCAATTCTTTCAATCAAACTTTGAAATTAAACATCCAACAGAAGCGGAAATGAGTTGCAAACACAAGGAAAGAAATGGCGCGCGAAATGATGCTCTAAACATGGAGAATTTGAAGATTGATCGCGGGCATGTTCTTCGTAAAGAAGAAATTGAATCAGAGCCGTCGGATGAAGCGTTGCATCGCAATGAACGGCTCGGTTGACGCGCTGTTTCGCGAATCGTCGCGATCAAATCAGGAGCGTTTGATCTTTGATTAAGGATTCAGATGCGATCTCGTATTTGATGAAGAAGAAAAATGTGTCGATTTGATCTCCCGTTGGATTTAAATCCAACGCTCGTGATGAATCGGAGGGTCCACTGATCGCGTAAAATCTCAGCCGTTATAACTCGCGCGATCGACGGCTCTGATGAATTCACTTTAGTGAATTTTAACCCAAGTGCCTGATTTCCGGTCGGGTGGACCGCGTGTCCACCGAATCCACGTCATCGCGTTCATCGCGATTAAATCCTACGATCGACGTCACGTCACGCGTCCTGCAATCAAACGAAAAGACGGGACTTTAGTCCCACACGGAATAAATTGCAGAGAATGACAAGTATATAAGGTACGCGATTTAAAGGAGATTAATAATTTGTCTTCCGATAATCGGAAGACCTATATACTTTATAATATAATATATATATTAAATATAAATAACGTCCACGTGTCACATCAGCGCAACGCACGCGCCCGCGTGGTGCCCACGTGGCAGAGGCACGTGGCCCCGAGCGCACGTCGCATCCACGTGTACACGCGCGAAATATAACCCCTTTTTTGCAATTTTTTATTAATTTAAATAGTTTCAAATCGAAAATAAATCTAAATAAATTCAAAAAAATTCCAGAAAATTCTTAAAAATTGTAAAATTCATAACTTTCAAAATATAACTCGAAATTAATTCAAATTTGTTTAGTTGGATTCAGAATTGAATAATATATCATTATAAAAATTCAAATTATTAAAATAATAAGAGAATTAATTTTAGTTAATTTAATACATTTATGTATCTTATAAAATAAATTCATAAATACACATAAATGTCAATAAGTCTTTTCTCTTATATTTTCATCCTTAAAACATCATTATGATTTCAATTATAATTAAGATTAAATATTATAATGTTTAATTATGCATAATAATCCATAAATTAGTGTATTTTAAGATCATAACATAAATTAATACAAAATGATAGAAATATGCTTAAAATATGATAACATGCATATATTTGGAATAATTAATGCCTTTAATTGTATTAATAATCATGTAATTAATGTAAAAATAGCATGTTATCACCAATGAAACTGGAATCAAGTAATTTGGAGTTAAGATCAAAGAGATATCTTATTTTCAAAATAAGCAAAAGTTCGAGTCAAAATTGGGTGAAATTGAAGAACAAAATGACTCTAATCAAAACTCAAATTACCGTTGGATGAATGATCAAATCTCACTGGTAATCGGATTGACAATTCACGCGGATTGAAGAGTATTGGCTTGATTTCTTCTTCAGCGGACGTTCGGCGTTCAAGGGGAAAATTCGATCAAATCCGACGATTAATCAGGATGAATCTTGCCTCAATCAGATCGCGATCGAGTCTAAACGCAAGGGAATCACGATGAAATCAAGATCTTGCTTCAAATTCACTTAATTGCTTCACGAGTTGATCAAAAGTTAAGTTACAAAGGGAAGAACATCAGTTTTTATAAGGATATTCGCCGAAAAAAATGTCAGCCGTCCATTCCATGATGAGATCAGCACTGTCCGATCACGCGAATCTAGCGGAATCATGGCCCACGACGCGGTCCATGTTCTCTTTTATCTAGAGCCGTTTGATGAAGATCGAAAGCTCATCATGCGTCCACGTGTCTCCCACGATTGCAAGCCACGACCCACGCCTTCCGCGTTTTTCGCCCGTCTGATGAAGATCGAACCATCGCGATGCGTCCACGTGTTGGCCACGATTTCCAAAATCGCGATAACATCTCAAGCGTCTGATTTTCACTAACGTGATCGACGGTCTGAGTTTACGCACGTGATGCTGATGACGATTAGGTGGACTCCGGTCCACCCGATCGACGCGCGTTATGTTTACGGTATCACATCTAACGCCTACGGTACTGCCATGTTGCCTACAAAAAATAAAACTCACAGGAACTTAGTCCCACATGGAAGAAAGAACAAGAGAAGGTAAGTATAAAAGTTGGGCTGGTTTAACGCTATTGTGTTACCGCCCCAATACTCTAACCAGGGCCCACTAACACGTGGGCCCTTCACCTACCAGCTCCCCTGCCACGTGGCGCCACCCGGGCATCCGCGTGGACTCACGTGGCCCTTTTCACGCGTCCACGCCACCTATGCGCACCTGTGCGCCACCTGCACGTCGTGTGGGCTCGCATGGCTCTGCCATGTGACCTTGCGTGTCACGTCGCATCTGCGCGGCTCCCGTGCGCCATGTCAGCTCCACGCGCCACGTGTCCTTCGCGGGTTCTGTGGAAAATAACCCCCTTTTTTTGCCTTTTTAAATAAGAAAGAATTAAATAAAAATCAAATTAAAATCCGAGAAGAATCTGAAAAATTCAAAACTCCATATCTTTAAAGATACAACTCCTTTTAAACTCAAATTTTCTCCATTGGATCACAAATTTCTGTCTTTTCAATATCATGTCATTTACAATATAATTTTAAAGAAGAATATTAGATGGATTAAAAATAACACTAAGGCATTCATTAAGATTTCTCTCTTTTAATCATCCAATAATTCTTTTCTTAGAATTAATCCTTTAAATCATCTACTAAAGTCAAAATAAGGTAATTAATTTCTATTTTTTAATCTTGTAAAAGATTAAACATTCATCAAGCACATAATTAACCCTAAATAATACATAAACATGGACTTTAGTATAATGGCATACCAGTGGAGAAAATTTATAAAAACTTTGATAACATGCATCATAATCACCTAAAATAAGCATGAATATGAGTTAAATAAGATAAGAATTTAAGTTATAAATACATCTTATCAAGAGCCTAAATTTCTCATGTCAAACTCCCGTGTCATCTCGGCCTTGAATATCTCTATGCCTGTAGAGCTTGACCCTGTGACAATCAGATCATCCACATATATGCCAACTATTAATGTGTTAGCATCAGATCATTTGAGATAGAGTGACTGTTCATAGTTGCTCTTAATGAAACCAAGTGAGAACAGACATGAATGAAGCTTGAAATACCAAGCTCTCGGGGCTTGCTTCAACCTATACAAGGACTTTTTGAGTCGAAGAACATATTCTTCCTTCCCTTTGACCAAAAACCCTTCAAGTTGCTTCACATGAATCACTTCATTAATCTCACCATTCAGAAAGGCTGATTTGACGTCAAAATGATGAAACTTCTATCCCTTCAATGCTGCCAATGCAATTAGTATCCGAATTGTCTCAAATCGGACAACATGTGCAAAGACCTCTTCATAATCTATTCCTTTCCTTTGTGAATAGCCTTTCACCACTAGTCGGGCCTTGTGTTTGATGACCTCTCCTTGTGGATTCTTCTTCAACTTAAAGATCCACTTCAGTCCAATTGGTCTACAATCGGGTGAGGAAATTTCCAATTCCCAGGTGTTGTTTCGATCAATAGCCATCATTTCTTCTCTCATGGTCTATCTCCAGAACTCTTCATGAGCAGCTGCTGAGTAGGAGAGAGGTTCTTCACCTGAGAGTAGATAAGCTTGCTCGTCTTGGGTGATAGGGGTGGTCTTAGAGTACAGATCACTCAATGACCTGTATCTTGGAGGTTGATTGTCTTCAGAGACACTTGATGAGGGTGTCATCTCGGTATTAGGAGTAGAGACCCCCACTTGTTCATCCGATTGATCAATTTCATCTTCATGTGCTTGATTAGAGAGAAAATTAGGTAAGAAGGTAAGTGAATGTGAATTTTCACCTTGCGTTGACCAAGTTCACTTTTCTCCTTCAAATACTACATCTCGACTGATGATCACCTTAGAGTTGACCGGGTCAAAGCATCGATATGCCTTTGAACCAAGCTCATATTCGATGAAAATATGGGCTTGCTTCTGTCTTCTAGTTTACTTAGATGCCCCTTTGTTTCCTTCACATGGACAATTGATCCAAATGTCCTCATATGATCTACTGAGGGCTTCCTCCCAATCCACTTCCCGTGAGGTGTTTGACCCTGCAAGGTTTTAGTGGAGGATCGATTAAGGATATAAACAACATTACTTATAGCTTCTCCACATGATTCTCTGAGAAGATCTTTGGCTTTTAACATAGCTCGAACCATTGTCATGTTCTTCCTTTCAACCACCCCATTCTGTTGAGGTGAGTAGGGGTGCAGTCAATTGTCTCTTGATGCCATGCTCGAGACAATACTTTGAGAACTCATCTAATGTGAATTCTCCTCCTCTATTTGATCTGAGAGTTTTTATCTTCACTCCCTTTTTTGTCTCTGCCATACTTTGGAAACGCTTGAAAGATTCAAATGCATTAGACTTACATTGCAACATTGCCACCCAAGTTAGTCGAGAAAAGTCATCACTTATAAGAAGAAAATACTGGCTTCCTCCTAAGGTAGGTGGTGAGATAGGCCCATAGATGTCTGTGTGAATGAGCTCTAACGGTTCAATCGCTTGGAAGGAGGATGTTTTAGGGAATGGCGTTGTGTGGTGCTTTCTGGAAATACAATTTTGGCAGAGCTTACTTGGCATGTTGATGGGGGGAAATCCTTGATAACATGCTAAATTAACATGATAAAATATGATTATTGATGCATATTAAGGCATAAATTATTTCATTTACATGCATGTTATCATACTTATATCTATTTTTCCATTATTCTATAAAAAAGTCATTATAATCTCAAAATACTCTAATTTAGGGTTAATTTTGATAAGTTAGAATTTAATAATTTGATAACCCATCTTTTTCTTGAGATTATAAGTGTTTTTCAATTAAAATAACAAGAGAAATCATTTTTATAAACATTTATTTCATTTTCTAAAGTTTAAAATCTTAATTAATGAATGTATTTTTGAAATAATAATTTAAACTCTTATTATTTATTAAATTTGAATTTTTAGAATAATAGATAATTAAATTTCGGATCAAATGAAAGAAATTTGGATTAATTTGGAGTTATATTTTAAAAGTTATGAATTTTCTAATTTTTAGGATTTTTATGGATTTTTTTGATTTATTTTTACGATTTTTAATGTTAAAAATACAATTTAAAAATGCAAAAAGCGGGCTTAATCTGCATGGAACCCACGTGGATGCGACGTGGCACTTAGGGCCACGTGGCAGCGCCACGCGGGCCCACACGGCGCCTACGTGGCGCAATATATATTTATATTCATATAGTTTTATCATATATATAGGCATTTCAGCCTTCCGTATATCGGAAGGTTATTCAACCTCTTAAAATGTCGCCCATTATAAATGCGTTAATCTCCTTTAATTTTTTCCGTGTGGGACTAAAGTCCCACACAGTTTAAACATACTGGTGACTTGGCCTCTCGCGACGCGTTGGATCGTGCGGAACACGGGACAGCCTACGTCAATTGTGTGGACCCTTGGACCACCTGATCGCATCAACGCACCTTGCTAATTAAGAGGATTATAACGGTCGTGATTAAAAGCTTCCGCAGCGCATCTCGGCCATCCGATCGCGATCCAAGGAGCGCTATGCAATGCGTTTTATAATGCATCTCAAGCGACGCATCTAGACCCTCTATCTCAGATCCGACGATCGCGATATTTCCGAAACGATCCATCGTGGACGTTTCATCGTAACCGTCAATCGAAACGATCGGACGGTTAAGCCCAAATGCCCTATAAAACAAAGGGTTCTTCTTATTTGTAAGGCATCCGAGTTGAGATTTCAATCTAATTGAGCTGTCTAGACACCTTCTCTCTCGTTTCTCTTAATTCCATCGTGTTCCTCTTCCATTTCCGCACCCACGGAGCTCTTGAAATTGAGATTTGGTGAAATAGATTGTGATAAATCGCAGCTTGAATCTCGTCGAGGCGTTCTTGGTGTTCTTCACGATTAATCGGCTTAATCGTAGGGATTTGATCGCTAATCGGGATTAGTGGAATCGATTTTGCATAATTTCTCTTCCTATAGTGTTTAACTTCTGTTTAGATTAGGATTTAGATTTCAATTTCTTCAAATTTCATCAAAAATCTTAATTTCTTCATCTGAAATTTTCTCTCCACTTCAATTTGCTATTTCTCCACGAAATCAAAATCATTTTCAATGATTTTTTATTCCGTGGATTCGTTTTGAAGTTATCTTTCATAAAATACGATTTTCCCCAATTTCTACCATCAATTTCTCTTCCGATTTGATCAATTTCAAAGATTACATCAAGAAATTCCTTATTTCCCTGTGGATTCAACCCTTATTTACTATTATACCCCTCAATTCGAGTTAATTTCTTAAAATTGGTAGCAATCAGACATTGATCGACTATACTTAGCTTCAGTAGGTAGAGTCACCCCTCAGACCTTTGTACTTCTATGAATAAGCAACCATCACGATTGAAAATAGTTAGTTTACCTCCCGCCATGGTCATTCAGCAGCCTTCTTCATCAAGGTGGCCAAGAAAGTGGATGTTGACTGCTAATTGGGGAACATATAGCACATTGGAGACAGAGAATTTCTCCATTCTTCTGATTGATCTCAATTGCTCCTTTTCCTTCAATTCAGATTCTCAAATTGTCGCCAAATTTCACAAATCTTGTCGTTGACTCATCCAATTCGCATAAGAAGTTGCGACATCCTAACATATGATTTGTCGCTCTCGTATCCAAATACCAAAGAGCGGGATCGGGAGATGCACCCTCGGATCCATGAAGAAGTAAGTCACTTACCTCTTCCTCTACTGCCATAAGAAGAGAAGATGTTGCAGTCGTCGTATTAGACGAACTTGCCGATGCCGCTACCGGGTTGGTTTCCGCCACATAAGCCTGATCATCATGTGGCTTCTTTGCATTCCTACACTCATATGCAAAGTGATCATACCTTTGACAATTGTAGCATTGAATCAGGGATTTGTCAAAAGGTTTCTTCTCCTTGTCTTCTTCACTTGGTTGATTGCGTCCTCGACATCGGCCTGGGCCTCTTCCTCTACCACAGCCGCGATGTCGTCCTCTGCCATGCGACGAGGAATCCTCCTCCGAGGATATCTTGGCCTTGCTCAATGCCTTGGCCAACAAGACCTACTCCTCTTCGCGAGACTCCCGTTCTCTAAGCCACAACTCATGAACGGTGAGCGATCCAATTACCTCGTCAAGACTCACCTTATCAAGTTCATCATACTGCTCCAGGGAGAGAGTAAGGGCATCGAACTTGGCGGGTGTTGCTCTCAGAAATCTGCGCATGGCCTCCTTCTCTTCCATCTTCTCTCCTAGATTCCGTAGATCAGAGATGATGTGCTTGAATTTTATCGCGAAATCTACGACGGAATCCGTCTTACCCATGGTGAGTATCTCCAAATCTCGTTTAAGTCCTTGGATGCGGGACTGAATCACTCTGTCCACGGCCGAGATTCGCTGACGCGGAATCTCCCAATTCTCTTTCGGGGTCTTCTCGTGTCGACAATTCCGAATAAGTCTTCAAGGACACCACATATGATCACGAAAAGTGCCTGACGGTCCTTCTTCTTCAACGGGTTCTCACCTACAATCGTCTGCCATAAGTCATGAGAATCTAGATATACCTTCTTGGTCATGGACCATAGGCGATAATTCGTCTTCGACAACTTGAGAGATGGCATTGACGTCTCCCATTTCTCCATCCGAAGATTTCTTCGCCATTTTGATTCTTTGGAAGATCGATTCACTCTGATATCAATTGTTGGAAATAATCTCGCGCCCTTGATCATTCACGCGTGATCACGCGAGATTGAGTGATGAAGAGAAATCGATCGGAAGAAGAAAGATGGAGAGAGAGAACTAAACAATCTATTCACTGAGAGAAATTATGCCACGCCTAATTCATCGTTCAGGTGGGTGAATTTATAAATCACCCGATCAATCACAAGAAGGAGAGAGAAGAGTATTCTTTAACGACCTCAGCAGTGCGCTCCGGTCGCGCCTGACGTGCCCTCATCTGGACTGCCATAACTCCCCTCATCCAACGCTCTTAATTAGAGCTTAACTACTTGAAACAGAAAATAGAAAGAGTTGATGCCAAAGACGAAGGATCGTCGACGCGCCCGTAACTGACGCTGAGCTGGAGCACCCACCATCAGATGCTCACTCACCAAAGCTTTTCTCCTGTGCATGATTGGCCGTAGGACTGAAAATCTCTGTTCATCCCCCGCGCTTAGGAAGTTCTTGTAGACGATATTACGATTGCTTTGGATGAGGAAATCAGATGGGAGTTGACAAATTCAAGAAACTAAATCGAAGAATTTTATTTCACTCAAGAATTCAAGAACACTCAACAACTCACGGGTTACCGCGCTCTCTGTTCGGCATTACAACAAACACTTATTTACAAAGGAAAAGAAAGTAAAAACGGTTGTTGTTAAATCGTTGTTAGAAAAAGTAAAAATCTCTCAGTTCTGACAATGCTTTTGTTAAAGTTCACATCTCTTTAATGCGATCTCTGTTCACAATAAAGTTTCAGATCTCTTTAATGCGATCACAATAAAGTTTCAGATCTGCGCTTTTGGCATGAAGGGGTCTTTGGGAGAGTTTCAGTTCTGCGCTTTTGGCATGAAGGGGATCTTTGGGAGAGTTTCAGATCTGCGCTTTTGGCGTGAAGGGGGTCGTTGGGAGAGTTTCAGATCTGCGCTTTTGGCGGATCCGAGTGCCGCTTTGTGGAATCCGAGGAGAAAAAGGTGGAAGAATGGTGAAAGCGATGAGACTGGATTTTACCCCGTGGTCTCTCCGTCAACATTATACTTGCGCCAAGTTTCTCGTCGGCGTCCTCCTCATCGGGTTGTCCGTTCTTCTCTTGCTCTTCAATTCTTGGGTGATAAGTCCGTCCGGGGAGCGGGCGACGAAACCCTCGGGAAACGGTGAGTCACTATTTTTCCTTACTCCGCTGAAATGGAGGATTTGGTCTTCGTGACTTGGCGAATCGTGCGACTGGTTCTGGGTAATGATTCTTTAGGTCTGGAGTGAAGGATTTCTCCCCCCCCAGGACATCACATTTAGAGCACCTTGTTACGGTTGCTGTAATCTCTACCCATTAGATGATAGTTTCAATTTTTTCTCAATGGCGACAAAAATGTTTTGCAGAAAAATGTGATCTTTTTGATGGAGAGTGGGTTCCTCACCCACCTGGCCCGGCTTACACCAACCAAAGCTGTCCTTCGATATTAGACTTTACGAATTGCATGCGAAATGGGCGACCGGACACAGGCTATCTCTACTGGAGATGGAAACCCAGAGGCTGCGATTTGCCTCTATTCAATGCAGAGAAATTTCTTAATGCCATGAGGAATACATGGTGGGCGTTTATGGGGGATTCCATCTCCCAAAACCACGTGCATTCTCTGCTCTGTCTTCTTTCACAGGTACAATTCCTGGTTAGACCTTAAGTGAGTAATTTTACCCTCAGCGTTACAATCAGTTCAAGGGTATCGTTAATGCGACAGGTAGAGCAGCCAATAATGGTGTTTCACGATGAGGCGTGGATGTCAAGTCGATGGTACTTCTCCTCTTACAATCTAACTGTCTCCTTCATCTGGGCTCCTCTCCTGGTCGAGACAGATATCATTAGAAGCCTAGATGGTTTATCAGTCCAGGAGGTCCATCTCCATCTAGACATCATCCACGACGAATTGTCCTCTCAGCTTAAGAATTTTGACTATGTGATAGTCTCCGGCGGAAAATGGTTCCATTTACTACGAGAATAATAAGATTGTGGGATGCTATTACTGTGCAGGAAAGAATCTCACCGATCTTGGATATGCATACGGGTACAGAAAAACCCTCAACCTGGTTTTCTACCACATCACTTCGTCAGATTTCAAGGGCACTTTCCTGTTCAGAACCATTGCTCCTGACCACCCTGAGTTTATAGACTCGTCCAATGAGGGCTACTGCAATAGGACTGAGCCTTTCAAAGATGGAGAAGTGATGCTGCAGGAGATGGACAAGGTGATGAGGAATGTGGAGATGGAGGCTTTCGAGCAAGTCGTGGTTCAGGCTCGGAGTAATGGGGTGGACTTTAGGCTCATGGATACGACATATTTGTCTCTTCTTCGGCCTGATGGACACCCAGGTCCATTTAGAACTTACCAGCCATTCACAGAGGACAAGAAGGCTAAGGCTGAGAACGATTGCATTGGTGCTTACCGGGGCCAATTGACCACTGGAATGATCTTTTGATAGAGATGACAGTGAAGCATGCTAGCACTGGATATTATGTGGCCTATAAGCCAATGAAACTTATTCTCATTCTTCTATGTATCTCGTTTATGTTCTCCTAGAAGCCAATCACACTTCCATATATCTTGATTATGTTCACACTTCCATATAATTTCACTTTATTTTTAATTCTATCACATGGTTGAACTTACCATCTCATGATTTAATATTTTGTATAAGATAGGTATGTTAAAAATAGAATTCTCTTACATGGATTTTAGTTTCTTTATTTCAAGAACCCAGAAAAAGAAAGTAAGAAAATGAGGCTTTTGAGGGATAAAACAAGAGCACTACTCTTTGAAAGTAAGAGTCTCTGAAATGAGTTATAAAGCTCTACTTTTTTAAAACAAGAGCACTACTTTTTGAAAGCTCAATTGATGAAGCAATAAAGGAGGAAAGTAAAACAAAAGTAAAGAAATGCTCTTTTGGGGGGTCTTCTTCCTCCGCGATCGCACTTTCTCTTAGGTTGTTGGTGAAGGGTGTAATCTGTACCGATCGATCGTGAGTGAAGGGTCAGGATGAAGACTGAAGCAATAAATGATGAAGTGAAATAGTGATCGTCGGATCGTAAGAGTTCTAACGGCGATTAAAGCACCGTGTCATCCTTGTTATGTCCATTATCAGTCTTCCTTGTTTTTGTCTCTTACGGATTTGCCTATCTCTTTGGGCGTGTAAGCGTGAAAAGTGTGTGAGCGCGTGTTAAGTGAAATACATCTTTCTTTATCTTTTAAGTGTGAGTGTGAGTGTTTTTCCGCATGCGAGAAACCAACAGTGGGTTCTTCAAAATTTTGTACGTCAGTATTCTTCTCGCCGAGAGGATGCAGAGGAAACGATTTTTCGTTCTTTTAATCTAGTTCTTCTTCTCCATCTAGGCAGCATCTTCTCCTCTCCTGATCTCAATCCCTACCTTTCTCTTCTCCGACTCGCCTCCACTCTCTTCCCTTCTCATCTTTTCTCATATTTTCTCGTTTTTTTACAAACTCTCATCTTCTCTCTCGTGCTTCCTCTTCCTCTCACTCTCACCTTCTCTCTCTTCCTTTCCTGAACCTTACTCTCCCTTTCGTTCTCTTTCCTGCTATCTAGAAATTCTCTTTTTCTCTCTTCTGAAACTTCAATCCTTTCTTTCTCGATCACTGTCTCTCTAACTACCTCACCTCCTCTCTTACACTTTCTCCGCCTTCCCCTTCACTGATTCCTTCCCCAAAGACTTTCTCTCACCTTCTGAATTTCCCTCTCCCGATCCCATTTTCTTTCTTTCATGTGAATTTCTTGATACTCACTAAAATTGTCAATTTTTCTAAGGCTCTCTCTCAGACTCACCCTTTATTTCGCTCTCTCATGTTGGTGATAATACGAACTTGAGATCAGAATTCCGAGGAGGTTTTGGCACTCAAGAATCAGAACAAACAAAAAACAAACTCAATTGCATTCAAGAATACACTCAGAAATTTCGTAATACCGCTCACTCACTCAGGCATTGCATCAAATATTTATTTATATAAAATATGTAAATAAACCGTCGTAACGGTCTATCCACGTGGCACATTGATCGCCATTATAACTCCTTGATTTTAACTGCTGAGATTAAGTCTTCACTGTTTAGAAACCCATGTAACGCTTCCACCGTTATTTGTGAGATGAACGGTTGGATTAGCATCTCACAAACTCTTCCTTAATCCACGCCTAATTCATCATCGTGACGCCGAATTTCTCCTGAATCTCTTCAAATTTGATGTGTCTCAATGGTTTTGTAAAGGAATCTGCCAACTGCGATTCTGTATTCACATGCTCAATGTCCACATACCCTTTTTCAACGCAATCTCGGATGAAATGGAATTTCGTTTCAATGTGTTTGCTTTGACGATGCTGACTGAGATTCTTGCTCAGTGCAATAGCCGATTTGTTGTCTACGTATAACTGAAATGGTCTCACCTTAATGTATAATATTTCTTCAACAAATTGGATGATCCATATGCCTCGACAAGATGCAGTTGAGGCTGCAATATATTCAGCTTCATATCATGATAACAAAACAACATTTTGCTTCACTGTACTCCATGTGATAGCAGAGTTTCCTAAGAAAAAAATGTAACCAGTTATGCTCTTTCTACCATCACTATTTCCTGCGAAATCGTCGTCACTATATCCCTTAATTAAGTAACTTCTCTTTCCTCTCTCATATCTCAGCCCAAATGAAGATGTTACTATGATATACCTTAAAATTCTCTTTGTTGCACTCATATGCTCCGAGTTTGGTTTGCTCATATATTTGCTCAAGTAGTTTACACTGTGAGTTATATCTGGTCGTGTGTGTACCAAATACCTGAGGCTACCAATGAGGCTTCTGAATTGAGACAGATTCTTCTCTTCTTCTCTTCCGTCTTTCTCAAATTTCAACCGTGCTTCCATCAGAGTTCTTACTGAATTGCATTTGCTCATATTGAATGTATGAAGAATGGTTTCGATATACGACTTCTGAATAAGCCAAGTGTAAGATGCTTCATGCTTAATTTCAATTCCTAAGTAAGAACTGAGTATTCCCAAATCTGTCATTTCAAAAACCTGTTTCATATTTTCTTTGAACTTCTTTATTTTGCAGGAGTTCGGCCCTATTATGATCATGTCATCAACTTACACTCCAATTATGAGTCTCTCTTGCATCACTTTCTCATAATACACTGCATAATCGATTTTGCTTCTCACAAAACCCTTTTGTATAAAAACTTCATTTAATTTTGAATTCCAAGCTCTCGGTGCTTGTTTCAAACTGTACAGAGCTTTTTTCAATTTCAGTATATGATCTTCCTTTCCCTTAATCAAAAAGCCTTCAGGTTGAGATATATAGATGTCTTCCTTGATTTCTCCATTCAAGAAAGCTATTTTAACATCCAAATGATGCAATTCCCACTTTTCTTGTGCAGCAATAGCGATTAAGATTTTGATGGATTCCATTCTAGCAACAAGTGAACAAACTTCATCATAGTTTATTCCTTGTTTTTGAGCATATCCTTTTACTACCAACCTTGCTTTATACCTGATAACATGCATTTATAACTTAAATTCTTATCCTAATTAACTCATACTCATGCTTATTTTATGTGAATATGGTGCATGTTATCATACTTTTTAGGAATTTTCTCCATTGGTATGTCATTTCACTAAAGTCGATTTTATGCATAAATTAGGGATAAATTTATGCTTAATAGATGATTAATCTTTTGTTAAGTTTAAACTAATAGAATTTAATCTCTTTTATTGAATGATTTTGACTTTAGTGCATGTTTTGAAGGATAATTTCAAGATGAATTTATGATTTAGAATAGTTATTAAGAAATGAGTAAAGAAAATTCTAAATCATCTTGATTTCTTCTTTGAAAATATATTTTAAATGACATGATGTTAAAAAGGAAAAAATTTGTGATCCAATGGAGAAAATTTGGATTAAAAAGGAGTTGCATATTTTAAGTCATGAATTTTTGAAGTTTATATCCTTTTTCTGGATTTTATTTGATTTTCAAATTAATTTTTGTTAGGTTTTTCTATTAAAAAAATCACAAAAAGGGGGGTACTTACCTGCAGGTGATGAAGTGGCGAGCAGAGCTAGGTGGCACGCTGACGTGGCGCGCGGGTGAGACGCAGTGTTGAGGCCACGTGGCAGAGCCGTGGGTGGCCCACGTAGGGCGCAGGAGGCGCACATGGCGCAGACACGTGGGAGGAGGCCACGTGTGTCCACGCGGGTCCACGTGGGCGCCCGTGTGGGGCGCCACGTGGCAGAGGGGGTCGGCATTTGGAGGGCCCACGGGTTAGTGGGCCCTGGTAAGATAGTGGGGGCGGTAACGTGAAAGCGTTACACCGCCCCTTAATTTATACTCGACTTTCTCTACATTTTCTGTCGTGTGGGACTATGTCCCACACGTTTCTTACATGTGCAGGACGCGTGGCAGCTCAGCGCACGTCAGATTCCATCAGGACAGCGAAGATCGCGTGGACTCGAGTCCACGCGATCATCAAATCAACACGTGCGTTTAAATGACAAGTAAGTGAAACGATCGAGGGCTTACTTGGTGACACGTGGAGCTGCCAGGAGCGTCCGATCACCATCACAATTTGATCAAGAATTCATCTAATGTGGCTTCATCAAACAGTTGGCATTGCGACTCATTGGCACGGTCAGATCTTCATCGAACGGCCGGCGGAAGAGCATCAATCTGATCGCAGGACGATCGCGATCAGACGGCCATGATGCTCTCGATCTTTCTCTCACCTTAGCAAACCTTCCGGAGCGTTTGATCCTCATCGAACGATCGCAATGCAGCGCGATCTTGGAACGCGATAAAGGGTGACACGTGGATTCATCTCATGCGGTGATTTCCATCAGATGGTGGACACCCCAGCGGACGGTGTATCGCATCGAACGAAGAACCAGGATCGACGCGCGATCGTGGCTCCTTCAGCGCGGAATCAAGAATGATCCTTCCCACTGATTCGGACGACGATCTCAGGAGCACCAAAATCACGATCGACGCCCGATCGCAGCGCGATCGTGGCTCTTATTGAAGCGGAATCAAGGCCAATTCATGGCCAATTTGGGAGCAATGACAACATCAATTGAAACCGCTCCCACGACGCCTGCAAATCGCTCCCACGACCGCGTCCATCGGCCACGATCTTCGGGCTAATTTTCCCTTTAAAAGCATATATTTCCCTTCTTATTTTCTCAACTTTTGATCGATTCGTGAAGAAATTAAGCGAATTTCAAGGAAGATCTCTAGTTCATCGTGATCCCCCCGCGTTTAGACTCGATTGCGAAGCAATTGAAGCGGGATTGATCACGAATTTCTCCTTGATTTCATCAAATTTTCCCCTTGAATTCCGAACGTCCACGAGGAAGAATCCGAGCAAATTCGCTTCAATTCCACAAGAATTGAAGCCCATCCTTGCAAAAATCAGGTTAGTAGTGAGATTCGATCGATTATCAGGAGGTAATTTGAGTTTTTATTAGATTTAGAAGTTTAATTTTGCAAATTAGTTCTTAGTGTTCTTCATTTTCCCCAAATTCGAGTCCAAAAATTGTTGATTTTGAAAAATACAATATCTCGCTTATTATAATTCCAAATCACTAGATTTGGGTTTCATTGGATTCCTCTTTTCCTCAGCTTTCCAAAGATAGCAAATTCATTGAATTCCGAGTTCATTTGACCCTCCAATTTGACGTTTGACCGAGGACTATTCATCTTTCATCAGAAGTCAAACGTTGACTTTTGGGGTCAATTACTTTTAATTTACAAATCAGAATTCGATAATTTTAGCTTTGTTAGATTCCTCTGGTTCTAAGATTTCCATTGCAAGATTTGGATTTCATTTGACTGGTCAATTTGAAGATTTCCTCTGAGGTGTTCATTTCAGGGATTTTTTGATATTTGATTTTCAATAATTAATAGTAAATCCATTTCTTATCCAAAAATCACGAATTATATATCAATAAATTCTGTTTTCTCTGTAGTTTTCAAATATTTAATGCTCGTAATCTTCTGATCTTGTTTGAATATCTGATTTTACATAACACCTACTATTGGTCAAAGTCAACACTTTGACTTTGACTTTTGACTTTTCTCTGTCAAACTCGAGAATTAAATTCGTAAAACTTCTTATTTAGCTTATTTACATCATTTACACTCATTACTTCTTATTTTTACTTATTTAAAATTCCTTTTAAACCTAAGTTTGACCAAGTCAACTCTGCAATTAAAGTAAACCCTGCTCTGTGTGGATCGACCCGATACTTACACATTACTTGATTTTGTATCTTATCTTTATGAGTTTGGTTATAGAAATTTTGTTTGACCAACATTTTTGTGTTTTAACGACGCACAAAAACGATCCGTCAATACCTCACCACTTTTCCTATGCTGTCCTTCTTTACCCGAAACAACATTTCACTCCAATTGGTCCAATGTCTTTATCCGGTTTGACCATAGTCCAAGTAGTATTTCTCAATATTGCTGAGATTTCTTCCTTCATTGCATTTCTCCACGCTTATTGGTTTGCAGCTAGTAGAAGACTGAATTCACTGCATAAGAGGTTAGTTTCATCATAAATTGATTGTATGGATCTATTCCTCACTTTCTCTTCTTCTTTAGAATCATCTGATTGATTGAGCTCCCTTTCTCTTGACTCATTGATCACTGACTCTTCTCTTGGTCCTTCAGCTGATTCTCTTTCACCTTCTTCTAGTCCTATGACATGAAGAATGTTTGAAGGACACGATGAAAATTTTCTCAATTTATCTTGTTCACTGAATTCGAAAGATTTAGTCTCATCAAATATCACATCTCTGATGATGTGTATTTTTAGTGTGGTGGGATCTAAGCACCTGTAGGCCTTTGAACCTACTTCATAACCTGTGAACACCATACACTCACCTCTATCATCAAGTTTTGAGAGTCTTCTTGTGGATTTGACAAATACCACTGACCCAAATATCTTGAGATGACTCACATTCGATTTTCTTCCATTCCACTTCTCATAAGGTATCTGTCCTTTTAACCCTTTTGTTGAAGATCTGTTTAGAACATATACACATGTGCTAACTACCTCTTCCCATAATTAGAGAGGAAGATATTTCTCTTTTAACATACTCCTTAATAAACCCATAATGGTTCTATTTTTTTTCTTAACCACACCATTCTGTTGTGGGGTGTATGGAACAGTAAGTTGTTTCTTAATCCCGATCTTGTCACACAAGTTTTTGAATTCATCAGAGGTAAATTTCCCTACTCAATCATTCTTATGCTTTTGATCTTTATCTCTTTCTCTGCTTCGGCTATTGATTTGAATTTTGCGAACTGCTCCAGAGCTTCTGATTTCTCTTTCAATAGAGCTATCCACATGCATCTTGAGAAATCATCAATAATCAGGAAGAAATATATTTTTCTTCCAAATGTTTGAGGGTTAATTGGTCCACAATTGTGCATATGGATTAATTCTAGGACATTGGAAGCTTTGTGAGTTGAAGTAGAGAAGGGACTTCTTGAGTGTTTACCTGCGATGCAATGATCACATATCTCATCAGGATTTCGAAATTGAGGTAATCCTTTCACTAGATTTCCCCTTATCATGTCTTGCAGAGTGTGAAAACTATGATGGCAGAATCTTTTATGCCACAACCACGCTTCATTTGTTTCTCCTTCAATTAAATTACAACTTTCATTGATGTTGATCTTATTTTGTACATGTTCCTTGAGGTCTTCTTCATCTTGGTAAGTAATCTACCGAATTTGCCATGAATTGTGAGGAAGCTGATAACATGCTAATTAGACATAATAATACATGATTATTGATGCATATTAAGGCATAAATGATTTCATTCCTATGCATGTTATCATATTTATGAGTATTTATCTATCATTCTATGAAAAAGTCATTATAATCTCAAAATACTTTGAGTTGGGTAAATTATGATGAATTAAAGATAAATAATTTTATAACCTATCTTTACTTGAGATTATAAGTGTTTTTAAAGTTAAAATAATGAGAGAAATCATTTTATAAACATTTTCTAAAGTTAAAATCTTGAAAAAATAAATGTATTTTTGAAATAGAAATTAAACCTCTCATTATTTATTAATTTTGATTTTAGAATGATAGATAATTAAATTTCAGATCAAATGAAAGAAATTTCGAGTAATTTGGAGTTATATTTTGAAGGTTATGAATTTTTTGATTTTTAGGGATTTTTCTGGAATTTTTCTCAATTTTTAATAAATTTCTAAGGATTTTCCGGAATTAAAAATCAAATTTTCTAATTAAATATCAAATTTTTAGAATATTTAAAGCGCGCAGATGATGTGGCACAATCACAGCCGTCCAATCAATTGCGATCAATCGCGATGAACGATCGCGATGAGGAGGCGACATGGCAGCATCGTGGACGTTCGATCGCGCGTGCGATTTCGGCCGTTGATCTTCACTTAAGATTAATGGACCACATGGCTTAAATCAAGGGTTCACCGGATTGCATTTAATCTACGCTATTGATCTCACGAGTTATAACGGTCGAGATTAAACGCATGGGAAACGCATCGGAGGCGTCAGATCGCGATCCAATGACGGTCGTTTCAAGCATTTTATAACGCGCGAACATGTGGCATCATCTCACGCGTCCATCAGCGATCCAACGGATGCGACTTAATCGTAATGGTTATCAATCGACCGTTTCATCAGAACCGTTGATTAAATCGATCGGACGTTACGCCCAAATGTCTCATAAATTGAGATGTTCTTCCAATTTGTAAAGCATTTGAGAGCAAATCAATCAAATTGATCTATTTAGACACCAAATCTCTTGAATCTCTTGATCCTACTGACGTGTCATTTTCGTGCGTCGTTAAAATACAAAGACGATGGTCAAACAAAAGATAAGATATAATAATCAAGTATTGTGTTAAGTATCAGGTTGATCCACAGAGAGCAGTGTTGACTTTAATCGCAGAGTTGACTTGGTCAAACTTAGCTTTAAAAGGAGTTTAAAATAATAAAAAATAAGATGTAAGGAATAGAAATGATATAAATAAGTTAAATAAGACGTTTTAAGAATTGAAATCTCAGATTTGATAGAGAAAAGTCAAAAGTCAAAGTCAAAGTGTTGACTTTGACTAACATTAGGTGTTCTGCAAAATTAGAGAATCAAACAGAGTCAGAAGATTACGAAAATTATATATTTATAAACTAGAGAGAAAATGGAATTTATTTATATATATTTCGTATTGATAAGAAATGGATTTATTATGAATTATTCAAAATCAACTATCAGAAAATCCCTAAAATTAACACCTCAGAGGAAAGCTTTAAATTGAATGGCCAAATGAAATCCAAATCTTGCAATTTCTATGTCAATGGAAATCTAAGAACCATAGGAATCCAACAAGACAAAAATTATCAAATTCTGATTTGTAAATCAAAAGTAATTGACCCGAAAGTCAACATTTGACTTCTGTTGAAAGATGAACAGTCCTTGGTCAAATGTCAAATTGGAGGGTCAAATGAACTCGAAATTTGATGAATTTGCTATCCACGGAAAGCTGATGAAAAGAGGAATCGAATGAAACCAAAATCAAGTGATTTAGAATTATAATAAGAGAGATATCTTATTTTCAAAATCAGCAACTTTTCGGACTAAAATTTGGGAAAAATGAAGAACACTATGAACTAATTTGTAAAATTAAACTTCTAAATCTAATTAAAACTCAAATTACCTCCTGATAATCAATCGAATCTCACAACTAACCCGATTGCCGCAAGAATAGAGCTTCAATTCTCGTGGATTGAAACGAATTTGCTCGGATTCTTCCTCGCGGACGTTCGGAATTCAAGGGGAAAATTCGATGAAATCAAGGAGAAATTCGCGATCAATCCCGCTCCAATTGCTTCGCAATCGAGTCTAAATGCGCGGGGATCATGACGAACTAGAGATCTTCCTCGAAAATTGCATAATTCCTTCACGAAACGATCAAAAGTTCAAGAACAAAGTGAGGAATACATTGGTTTTAAAGGGGAAATTAGCCCAAAATCGTGGGCAATCGAGGCGGTTGTGAAGGCGATTTGCAAGGGTCGTGGGAGCGATTCCTTGGGACGAGGTCATAGCTTTGGGATTGGCTACGAATTAGCCACGATTTTGCTTCAAATTAGCCTCAAAGGAGGCCACGATTTTCGCCATGATCTACCAGGATCGCGCCACGATCAGGCGTCGATCGTGCTCGAGATTCTCCAGCAAATGTCGTCTGACGATCGTGGATTGATTCCGCATGAATGATGTGCGATCGCGGCTCGATCGCACCGCGATCACGGCTCGATCACGGCTCGATCTAACTGCGATCGTGGAGTTCTTCCACGACTTGTCTGCACTGTCCGATGGCGATCTGACTGTCCAGTGCGTTTCCACGTATCGCCGAGATGAGAAGGCGATCGCGAATCATCGTGGCCGTGTGATGAAGATCGTGCGATCCCGCACCGTCCACGGTGAGAAGAGAATTGCCGCTTATCATGTACGTCCGATGGAGATCGTGCGGCTTTCACGCTGATGAAGATAGGCGATCCCCGGGTCGCCACATGGCGTCAGGTAAGCCCTTAGATCACGTCCACTTACTCCGTATTTTCCGCACGTGTTGTAATCACTGATCGCGTGGACTCGGGTCCATGCGATCCACGCCTTACGTTTGGATCTGACGCGTGCGCTGCAGCCACGTCACCTGCAAAATAGAAATCGTGTGGGAACATAGTCCCACACTGAAGAAATAAAAGTAAACGGTGTGCTTAAATATCGGGGCTCAGTAACGCATTTGCGTTACCACCCCCAACTTCTTACCAAGGCCCACTATACATGTGGACCCTCCATAAGCAAACCCTCCTATGCCACGTGGCGCCCCTCCTGGGCGTCTGTGTGGCCTCCTGCCACGCGTCAACGCCACCTACACCTCGCGCGGGCCGGCCGTGGCTCTACCACGTGGCCTTAGTGCCACGTCGCATCCACGCGCTCGTTCCGCGTGCCACGTCAGCTCGCCGCCTGGGCCTGCTTGCCACGTCAGCACCTGTAGGTAAACACCCCCCCTTTTTGCTATTTTTTAATAGAAAAGGCTTTAAAAATTCATTTAAAAAATCAGATAAAATTTGGAAAAAGGGCATAAAACTTCAAAAATTCATAATTTAAAATATACAACTCTTTTTTAATCCAAATTTTCTCCATTGGATCACAAATTCTTTTCTTTTTAATATAATGTCATTTAAAATATATTTAGAAAGAAGAAATCAAGATGACTTATAATTTACTTAAATCATTTCTCATTAAACATTCTAAGTCATAAATTCATCCTAAAATCATCCTTCCAAACATTTACTAAAGTCGAAACTCATTCAATACCAGAGATTGACTTCTATTAATTTAAACAAAAGATTAATAATCTATTAAGCATGAAATTATCCCTAATTTATGCATAAATATCGACTTTAGTGAAATGACATGCCAATGGAGAAAATTCCTAAAAAGTATGATAACATGCATCATATTCACATAAAATAAGCATGAATATGAGTTAATTAGGATAAGAATTCAAGTTATAAATGCATGTTATCACCTATCCTGTTCTAGACTCAATTTTGCGTCCAAGGAGTGTTTAAGATCAAGATTTGGCCGAAAGACGAGAAAGAAATCGAAGCTTAAACTCGACGATCGCGATTTTTGAATTTTTGATGAAAAGCCTTAATCCTAGCGATTAATTGGGTTAATCCAATCGCAATTGAGGGTTAGTGGAGTCGGTTTTCACTAATCTTTCATCTATTCATGTTTAATTTCCGTTTAGTTTAGTAATTTGATTTAATTTCAAGCTCATTTTTAGTACTTTCGCGATTTTCAATTTGGGAAAAATCATCCCACTTCGATCTTCAATTTCTTCGCAAAACCAAAGTCAAATTCAATGATTTTTGATTCCGTGGACTCGTCTTGAAGTTCTCTTTCATAATCTACCATTTGCCCCAATTTATATCATCGATTCATCGCCCGATTTGATCAAATTCGAAGAGATCATCATAAATTTCCCTATTTCCCTGTGGATTCGACCCTTATTTACCGTTATACCCCTCAATTCGAGATATTTTCATGAAATTGGTAAGTTTGGAATTATTTTTTACTCTTGACCGCGTGTTATTGGCGACCACTCGGTCTTGTTTCGTTAGAAGCCACTGCTCAAAATAGTTTTACAACATTGATCATTTAATTTCCCAAGACTAAGGATATTAGTTTTTAGGTCAGGTAAGTAGAGAACATTCGGAATTATCAAAACTTCACCAATTTTGCAGGTAACTGAGACATTACCTTTGCCTTTGTATGGAATCGTAGGTCCATCACTGAACTTCACTCTTCCTTTTTGATTCTCGTCTATCTTATGGAGGAAAGACTTCTTACCTATCATATGACTGCTAGCTCCTATATCAAAATACTAATATGATCATCATATGAATCATTTGTTCCCTGTAGAAGCAATTCTCAGAATTTATCAGACACAACCATCATTAATTTTGATTCCTCTTCGGTTTCTTGTATAACATTAACCTTCTCCTATTTTCCTTTCTTCTTTGTGTCTAAATAACACTCATCAGCAAAATGACCCATTTTGTGACAATTGTAACATTTGATTTTTGACTTATCAAATGGTTTTATTTCTTCTTCATCTTTGTCGTTCTTGGAGAATCTTCCGCGACCATGACCTCTTCCTCTCCCTCTCTTTGATCCTCTTCCTCTTCCTCTTGACGATGATCCACGATCATTTTTCTTTGACTCATTGACAGCTCGAGCAAGTAGAACCTTATTTTCTTCCCTTGATTCTCTAT
The DNA here is from genome assembly GCA_024174645.1 of Lemna minuta. Classification (NCBI taxonomy): domain Eukaryota; kingdom Viridiplantae; phylum Streptophyta; class Magnoliopsida; order Alismatales; family Araceae; genus Lemna; species Lemna minuta. The sequence goes on from CM044105.1 coordinate 2,769,608, forward strand.
CTTGAAGCCTCTGTTCATGCACTCTCAGAGACCCAATCACTTCATCAATGCTTAGACCTCTCATGTTTCTGAATTGTTCAAGAGAAAAAGTTAGCAAATTGTACTTTACTGGCATTGATCGGAGGAGCTTCGCCACCTGATAACATGCTATTTATGCATGTAATTACATAGTTATTAATGCAAATTAATGCATTAATCATTATAAATGTATGCATGTTATCATCTTTTTAGCATATTTCTATCATTTGGTGTAAATTCATGTTATGATCTTAAAATACATCAATTTAGGGGTTATTATGCATAATTAGACATTATAATCTTTAATACTAATTATATTTATGATCATAATCATGTTTTAAAGATGAAAATATAAGAGAAAAAAACTTTTATTTACATTTATGTATTTATATGAATTTATTTTATATAATACATAAATGTATAAAATTAATATAAATTAATTCTCTTACTATTTTAATAATTTGACTTTTTATAATGATAGATTATTCAATTCTGAATCCAACAAAACAAATTTGACTTCATTTGGAGTTATATTTTGAAAGTTATGATTTTTACAAATTTATAGAATTTTTCTGGAATTTTTCTGAATTTATATTGATTTATTTTCAATTTTTTTTAAATGTTTAAAATAATAAAAAATGCAAAAAGCGGATTTTAATCGCGCGGGCCACGTGGCACTGCCACGTGGACGCACGCGATGTCCTGCGTGGCAGGCGAAGGTGACACGTGTTATTTCTTATACAACATATATAGTATACGGGTACCCCGTGTATAAGGGGACAAAATATTAATCTCCCTTATCCGCTCTACGTTATATAGATATTATTTTCTTCTATTTTCCCCAAGTGGGACTAAAGTCCCTTTGTTAAATTTGATTTCAGGCCATGTGGAACGTCGTGGAGCGTTGGATCGTCCGCGCGTTGATCGAGCGGCGTCGATCGCGTGGACACGAGGTCCACGCGATCAGATAATCAGGCACGTGCGCTAATGTTCACTTAAGTGAACGCATCGGAGGCGTTGATCATATCTGATTTCCGATTAAATCGCAACCGTCGGATGGATATCCAACGAATCAAATGAAGCGACGATCCATTTGAAAAGACATCAAATCGCGATCGTTCATCGCGATGATCAACGACAGATCGGACGGTCCAAATCAGTTTCAGTTTTTATAAAACCGGTTCTTCGCGCGAAACGACATGTTCGCGTTCAATCCTAAAATACTCCTTGTATACTCCATCAAATCGCGTGCCGTTTGTTTCCTTGTGTTCGTAAGTGATTTCCGCTTCCAATGAGCATTTGAAATCAAACTTTGATCGAGAGAGAAGGAAGAATTTGCATCTTGAACTCCATCTTCGTCTTCGAAAATTTCGGAATGAATAGCCTTGCATCCGGAGATTAATTGGATCATTTCGAAGGCTACTTTGGGTTAGGTTGGGTGAATTCTTCATTATCTTTCGTCATTTAGCATTAATTTTAGTTTTAGAATCATAGATTTAGTTTAATTTAGATTTAATTTCGGTTTTAAATCGTTTTTCGAAACGAATTTTTCTCCTCTCTTCAATTTTCGATTTCTCTTCGAATTCTCCACCAAATCACCTGATTTTTGATTCCGTGGATTCGATTTTGAGTTATCTTTCTTAAAATATCAAAACGCCGAATTTCTAACCTCAATTCATCGTCCGATTTGACTGAATTTTGAAGATATCTCTCAAAAATCCCTAATTCTCCGTGGATTCGACCCTTAATTACCATTATACTAATTAATTACTTTGATTAATCTTAAATTGGTAATATTAGGACTTTATTTTGACACTAAATTGTGTGCAATCAACGACCATACGATTTAGTCTCGTCACCACCCCTTCTTTCTCCTCTAATCGCTCTCCCAGGTCTCTTAATTTAGAAATAATCATGGTGAAGCGTGAAGAGAAGTCACCTTCTCATCTTTTTTAATCGTAAGATTCTCGAATTCCTGTCGTAATGATTGAATTTTTGATTCTACGACATGATCTACCCCCACATGGAGTATCTGAATTGTCTCCCAGTTCTTTTTAACAGTTTTCTTGACATCTAGTTGGAAACTTACGGATTCTGAGATAGAGTTTAGGATCGTCGAGAGAGCTTGTCGATCTTTCTTTCGGTTTGTCTCGGTTCTGGTGATTACTTCCCATAATTCATGAACTTCCAGATACACTTTCATTCTCTTCGCCCACAAACGATAATTTGTGAATGTTAGTGAGAAGATCGAAGCCGTCACTGCTTTAATCCTCGGCACGATTTCTTGAATTGCAATGCTTGAGTCATGAGCTGATGAACCTCCTCTTTTAGGCATCTCCACAACTTTTAACGAAGCTCTGATACCACTTGTTGGCAATAATACGAACTTGAGATCGAAATTCAGAGGAGGTTTTGACAGTCAAGAATCAGAACAAATAAAATACAAACTCAATTGCATTCAAGACCATACTCAGAAATTTAGTGATACCCCTCACTTACTCAGGCATTACATCAAACATTTATTTATAGAAAATATGTAAATAAACCGTCGCAACGTTCTATCCAGGTGGCACACTGATCGCCATTACAACTCCTTGATTCCAACGGCTGAGATTAACTCTTCACCATTTAGAGACGCAAGTAACGCTTCCACTGTTATTTGTGAGATGAACGGCTAGATTATCATCTCACATCTCACTCTTTCTCTCCTATCTCTTGCGATATCTCTTTCTCTCCCTCGCTCCCGTCAAATCGCTTGCATAAAATCTATTTTCCTCCCTTTTCCTCTCTCTCTTTTTCTCTCTTTCTTCCGTGCTCTTTCTTCTTCCACTTGAATCTCCAGTTTTGTCCTCCACGTCACTCGTTCTAGTGCGTTATATTTTTCTCTCTTTCGTCTCTCTCAATCTTTCTCCCCTTTCAGATTTCTCTCCTCTCTCTCTCAAATGCATCGTCTCTCAATCTCCAACCTTTGCTCTACCTCCCTCTACCATCCTGTACCTCCTCCTATCACTTTTGCATGCCCTCTATCTACCTCTATCCCTTGGATTTTCATGAATTTTTTTCTAAACTCTACCCTCCATTTGCTGCCATTTTCTCCCTCTCGCTTGTCCTCCCTTTTGTATCTCATTCTCTCTCTCTCCATCTTCTCTCTTTACAGCCACCAAAACTCTCTTTAACCCTCTCCCCTCTTTCGCCTCTTCCGCCTCTTCCGATTCCACTCCTACTCTCTTATCGCTCCCTCACAAATTGTGTTCACCCGCTCTTGCTCTCTCTCCGATTCTTAATCTTCCTCTCCTCTTAGCATTCTCTCACTCTCTCAATTTTCTCTCTCGCACTATGTGCTATCTCCCTCACACACGTTATCCAGCATCCGCTCCCCTCTCTCTCCAAATCTCCCCTTTGTTCATCATCGCGCTCATTTTATTGTTCTTGCGTACTTCAGCTCAATCTCTCTCGCACTCTCTCATTCTCTTCCTGCTCTTCTTTCCTCCTGGCTAACTCATTCTCTTGTATGCTTTTCATATTTCAATTCTATGACACTCTAGTATGCACTACCTTTCTTGCTCTCGCAATCTCCAGCTTTCCAAATTCTTGCTATCACTGCTTATTGCTCTCTCTCCCTATTCTGATTCATCCTACCTCTCTCATTCTCGCGTCTTGTTCTTCCCCCTTCTACTTTCTTTCTTTGATTCTTCTTCTCCTCCTAACCGCATTCCCGTGGCTTCCCCCCTTCTAAGCTCTTCTTTGTTCTCCATCTTTCTCATTCCCTCTTACTCTCTCTCTTCCTCAAGTCTTCCTCATTCGCCCTCCCTCTCTTTCTTCCTTCCTCTAGAAGTTCCTCCTCGTATCTTTGGTATTTGCTCACTTTTTCCCCTTATCGCACTCTTGCATCCATTCTCACTCTCTCCATTTTCATCTCTCCTTTATGATTCTTCTTCTAATCTCCCAAAGTTTCTCTATGTCTATCATTTTCAGGCTTCGTCGCTCTAATGATTTCTCTTGCCTATTTGTGCCTTCTCACTGTCTCTCACTCTCATGAGTTCTCTTCATCTCTAAATATCTCCCTAATTCTCTATCTTGATTTCCCTTATAATCTCTTTTCCTCTCTGTGAAGCTCTCTCTCCCTCTCCCTCTTTTGACCATCATATCTTTTCCTACGATTTCATTTCCATTTTCAATCCCTCTCTCTCTTGAATTCTCTCTTACCTTTCTTGCTCATTCTCTTTCATCCTTTCCCTCTTCCTCCAATCAGCTTTCTCACTTGGTTAATCTCTTAAGTCATCTTTGTTTCCCTTAATCACTCTCATTCTCTGGTTGTCTCTTCTACTCACTACCTCTCCCAATTTGTTTCCCTATACTGCTCCCCTCTGACTAATTGATCTCTCCATTTCTCTCTCTCGTTCTCGCCCTAGAATCCTATGGATTGACCTAGAAACCTATACGCCTTAATTATCTCTAACTAACTTTTTAATTGTAAATTTTTCAGGCTAGGATGAACAATGACTCTTGGCTCAACACTAGCAACTCTACATGTCGATTGGATTAAATCAATCATTGATTAATTTATCTATATGTTAGTGGAGATAATTAATATATATTTGCCAATAAATTATTAAGATGTTTTTGACTAGTAAGATATATGGACCTAGAGCATCACACACATGTGGTCTATGGATACTGATATATATAGACATAATAATGAGGATTTTTATGAAAAAATCACATACAAAAATTTCTATAAATAGGGCAAGAATGATAACAACTCAAGGTGACCATGCAAGCCTGGTAGGAATTCTCTCATTTGTTCTTTTTCTCTCTTAGTCAAGAGCTTTGAAGAGTATATCTACTCATCTAGGGATCGTGTGAGATACCGTTAAAGGCTAGACACTTGAATAGCTTTAAGAACTCCTTTAAGTAAACCTTGTAAGAATGTTTTCTCATATACAGTACATGATAGAATCTTTTTGCAATAAATATAAGCTTTTCTTTATGACCATAAAAGTAGTATCTAAACGTGTCTTTTGGATATCCAAAAAATCTACATAACTTAGTCCTGGACTCAAGCTTATCTATTTTATGTTTCGCTACATATGCAAGACAATCCAAGACTCTAAAGTAAGAGAAATTTGGCTTTTTCCCTCTCCATATCTCATAGGGTGTGGAAGTTAAAGTTTTTCTAGGCAAGATATGGAGACCACGTATTGTAGTTTCAAGGGCATATCCTCAAAGGGATACTGGTAATTGTGAGAAGCTCATCATAGACTGTACCATTGTATCATTGAGCACCCATCTCATGGGACTTTGAAAAATTCTTGTAATATCTTATTACACTTTGGTCCTCAACGCTCATATGACGTGAAGTTTGCCCCACCAATCACTGAGTTTGGTCTGAGCCATACCTTTGTTACTTGACGAGAATAGATTTGCGAATAGTCTTGGAGTTTGTTGATGGATATTATGTGGCCTATAAGCCAATCACACTTCCATGTATCTTTTTTAGGTTCATTGAAATTAAATTTATTAATTGTCATTCTTGTGTGATGTTTGCAATGAAGTCCATGAGCATGTGCAATGACTAAGTGAATTATGATGAGATCACTAATATGTTCTAAACATTCCTATTTGTGAGATATTTTAGAAGGACATCGAATTATCCGGAAAGTAGCACTATCTAATCCAACTCATACGATGAGTATGGCTGATCCTATAGCCATCAATGTGGAGACACTAAGGATAGATAGTGGGTGCTCTTTGGAGAAAGAGTTCACTGAATTGATCCGTATGAATCCCTGCATGGTATTATACTTAACTGCCAAATCGGTTGATTCATATCATGGTTGTGTATGTTATCCTTTGACTTGAGACACCAAAGACATCTTGTGAATGGATGATTGTGTTTTGATTATGACTTACGAATCCCTAGCCATGGGATATCTAAAACGTCATATATTGGATACGACATGAAGTCTACGAAGATGATTGTGTGATCGAGATGGGATCATCCACCCTCGGTATTTGAGGATATTGACTCAAAGGAATGAGATGCGATGAAATCCTTGGCCAAGGCAGTAAAAATATTAGAAAATGAGTTCTCGATGATTTCTACACGCATCAGTATTAACTTGAGTGATCGATTAGGGTTTGACTGTTGACCATACCCTAAGTCATTCATGAGTCTAATGTGGATGAAAGATTATACATACATGGTAATTGATGACAAGAAGGTTCCATAAGTGAGTTCTTACATACTCCATATCTCCTAGTGTATATGGTGTAGCTTGTGATCCAACGGGCTGGCAACTCAACCTATCGATTGGGTTAAATCGATTCTTGATTATTTAATCTATATGTGGATGTGGATAATTAATTAAGGTTGACCAATAAGGTGTTATTTGGTCTATAGAGTTATTAACTAGTGAGATATATGGACATAGAGGGTCACACACATAAGGTTTATGGATATTAGTGGATATAGACATAATTATGAGGGTTTTTATGAAAAAACCTCATTAAATGTCTATAAATAGAGGAAGAACGACTACAACTAAAGGTGCCCATGCAAGCCTTGTGAGAATTCTATCCATTCTTCTCTTTCTCTCTTGATGAAGAGCTTTGAAGAGGAGATCGTACCATACAGAGATTGTGTGGATACCGCTAGAAGCTAGACACTTGAATAGCTTCAAGAACTCCTTCAAGGAAACCCTGTAAGTATGTTTTCTCGTTCATACTAGATGATATGATCATTTGTTCTTGGTAGCTTGGTATTTTGAATGTCTGATTCAATGTTTTCCACTGCATTTGATTTTTTGATCAAAATTTTAAAATTTATCGACCGGAGATCCTGACAAGAGGAAAGTGGGTAATCAGGAGTAGACGCGGGGTTGCTGGAGGTGGCCTGAATGCAGGGAGATGGGAATGATAGGAGGATGATGAGTCAATGCGAGCAGGGAATCTAACGAATCTGGGGCAGAGGGAGGACGAGGTCGCGAAGAAGGGGAAAATTGGGAGGGAGGAATTGTGGAGCGATCGGGAAGAGGGAGAATGGGAAATCGGGGGCAACGGGGAGGAGAAGCGGGAGTGGGGTAGTTGGGGCTAAGGATGATCGACGAGAGAAGGAGCAGACGAGGGTTTGGGGAGGAGCAATGTGAAACGGGAGGGGAGATTCGTCAGAGATGTGAACGGGGGAAGCTAGAGGAGTTCACCGGAGAGGGAGACGGTGGAGAAATTGGGGAGGGGAAGAGGCTGAGCGAGGTAGCTGGAGGGGAGCTCGGAATGGAGATGAGCATGGAGGGGATGGCGGTGCGGTGGTCTTGAGGTGGTGGCTGCTTGGCGACGGCGACGTCAAGAAGAAGGATCGGCGCTGAGGTGTGGGTGCAGCAATTGATGCAGCCTTAGCGCAGGAACACAGAAGAACAAGGACTTGAATCCACAAGCCTTGGTCTTCAAGAAGAGTTAGTATCTGAATCCACAGAACTAAGCTCTTCAACCCTTGAATCCACAAGGGGTTGTACTTGAATCCACAAGCACAGGAGCACTCTCAAAACAAGAGAACACTCAAAGGGAGAAAGCAAAGCTCTCAGAAAGGAATAACTTCAAATTGTGTGTTCAAGTGTTACAATGGGGGGCATTATATAGGCCTCAAAAAGTGAAGGGTCGTCCAAGTGACAAGACCCATGAAAAGACAACACAAAAGTCTTGAAAATATAACTTTGACAACATGCATGTGTCAGAGACAGAAGTGACAAAAGCAAAAGAGAATCTTCTAGGCCTTTTCAGGCCTCTCCAGAAAGATATTTGTAGTTTCCAAGGCATGTCATAAATATTTCTGATCCCAAGGAGATTTTTTGACAAATGTGTCAGGGTCCTAGGGATGCTCCCTTGGCCCAATAAGCATTTAATGGGCCCCCAATATAAATAAGCCCAGAATAATACAAAGTGGGTTCCCTGGGCTACATTCTGGCCTACATCAGGCGCCCCTTCTTCGAATAAACTCGTCCTCGAGTTTGCTTTACTTTCTGCAAGGAAATGATATGGAGGACTTGCATTGCGAGGGATAGAGATAATTATTTTTTTAGAACGCTTTTGAAAGATTGTATATTCCATCTCTGGTGACCTTCTATAGGCTTGAATGCAAGATGTCTGCTGGCATGCTGATACATTGATTATGACTTGTCGAGATTTTTTCTTGAATCTGTGCTTATAAAGCTTTTCTTGTTTTATCAGATAATTCTTCCATGTGTTAGATATATTTCCTGCACATCCATTAATACCAGGGTCAAAGTGAACTTGAAAGTACCTTTTGCAATTTGCCATAAGTGTAACAATAGCATGATTCTTCACTTTGATTTCGCAAAATCTTATTTTTGTGCATGTCTTTAAACCATTACTGGGCTTGGTACTGTCCTTGTCCACTGTTTTACCTTTAGGATCGATTGATGACTTGTCACAGCTTGTCACAAAGCAATTCTTCTTTGTGTCAATGTGTAGTTTGTCTGTCAAATCTAGCAAGATCAGCGTGCTTGGTACAGTGGTGCATTTTATAGGCATCATGTGACATTGATTAAACCCTTGATTAGGCCTAATTGCATTTTCCCATTCACCTCCTTTGGACAGGCAAAGCCGATGGTACTTGCTCTTTAGAATCATAAACAACATTCAGTTCTCATAAATCTTTGGAATGAATAAGACTGGATTTGCATATGTAGATTCACATTTTCTCATTCTACTAACTTTTGCAAATGCATTTATTTGCAACTCTGCGATTCCACATCGAGTCAGACATCCTTGTATGATAGTGAAAGAGTGGGACATAACTCTTGCCTCAATGTTGTGCTGATGGTATCGCCTCATGGAAATATTGCTGAATTGCATCCATGACCTGCACAATATCTCCAGCATATAGACTAAATGTCGTGTAGGAATTCTGAACTTACATGTTATACACATAGTCTGATTTTCAATACAGATCTTCCTACTTTGATACATCTCGGGTACCAAAAATTCTAGCAGCGCATACGAATTGATCTTCTCTTTTAAATGTGTCCTGCCTGAAAACTCATTTAAAGACTCGTGCGCCTGGTTGCTACTTTCTGTATTGGAGATGGGGTCATTCAATTCCATCTTCCTGGCAGTGAAGGTTCCACCTTCCTTTGCAGTCGGGCTTGTACAATGTTCATCACCATTGACTAACACCATGTTCCTTTCTCCTTTCACTTGAGGGGTATTACCAAAAAGATAGCCGTCCTGATCAGCCTTCCATCTCTTTGAGGGTAGGTCGCATGTAGTCGTGTTAACAACATAACTGAATACTCCATCAGAGTATATCCCCCCAATAGGAAACTTCACTGTGCATCTGTCATCTTCTTGGCAATTACTTCCATACTGATGAATCCAGTTAACTCTGTAGTGTCTTGCAGGCCATTCAGTTTTCAATCACAGCTTTTTAACCAGTCTAGCCGAAACCAAATCTTCATCAACTTTATCATCAATACATACAAGACCTATATTGTCCTTTATAGTGTCGCCTTTAGAAACAACACAATGCTGTTGTTGCTCTTTTCCCTCTCGCATTGAAGCATGATCATCGATTTTTATGACATGTGCCAAATCAACTGGCATACTCTTCGATGGCATATTGGAAGCATATTCTCTCTGACCACCACAAGCCTTCAATGAAAGAGTTAAAGCAATTTCCTTTGGATTGCAGAGATTTGAAGAATAGTTTTCAGTTGCACTTACACCCAAATATTTGACATCATCTGTAGTAGTAAGCTGTAGAGTTTGTAGCTTCCACTTCATTGTTTTCTCTCTCTCCAGTAGTTGTTCAATAGCTTCAGCGGCTAATACTAGATCAGATAAGTAATAAAAGGATTGAGCAGATAACCTTTCCCTAATAGCCCAACATAAACCATTCTTGTACCTTGAGATACTATATTCTTCTAATACATTGAAATCTAGATATGATTGGAGGCGATAAAACTTCTTTGTATAAGTAGCAATAGAATTACCTAACTGTTTACAGTTTAGGTATTCCTAGTATACCAAGTTCTTGTAATCAGGTGGTAAAAACTGCCTTTTAAGGTACTTCTTCATCTTCTCCCAATTTTGGATAGGATCTTTTCCTAACCGAGTACGCATTCTTTGCAATTGCTCCCACCAATCCCATGAATTTTTCTTAAGCTTGTGAGCAACGAACTTAACTTTTTTCTTATCTGAAATGTCTCTATATTCAAAGAATCTCTCTACTTCAAAAAGCCAATTGAAAAACTCTTCAATATTAAGATGGCCAGAAAAACTCAGGAAAATCATTTTTTTCAACGTAGCTTCATGCATATCATGACCGTAATATATCCTAGAAATAGAAAGAGGAAGAGAATGATACTTGCCTTTTGACATTTTTGAAAACTTGAAACTGGAACGTAAATCTTGCTCTGATACCACTTGACGCAGCCTTAGTGCAGGAACACAGAAGAACAAGGACTTGAATCCACAAGCCTTGGTCTTCAAGAAAAGTTAGTATCTGAATCCACAGAACTAAGCTCTTCAACCCTTGAATCCACAAGGGGTTGTACTTGAATCCACAAGCACAGGAGCACTCTCAAAACAAGAGAACACTCAAAGGGAGAAAGCAAAGCTCTCAGAAAGGAATAACTTCAAATTGTGTGTTCAAGTGTTACAATGGGGGGCCTTATATAGGCCTCAAAAAGTGAAGGGTCGTCCAAGTGACAAGACCCATGAAAAGACAACACAAAAGTCTTGAAAAATATAACTCGATAGCATGCATGTGTCGAGAGCAGAAGTGACAAAAAGCAAAGAGAATCTTCTAGGCCTTTTCGGGCCTCTCCGGAAAAGATATTTGTAGTTTCCAAGGCATGTCATAAATATTTCTGATCCCAAGGAGATTTTTTGACAAATGTGTCAGGTCCTAGGGATGCTCCCTTGGCCCAATAAGCATTTAATGGGCCCCCAATATAAATAAGCCCAGAATAATACAAAGTGGGTTCCTGGGCTACATTCTGGCCTACATCAGGCCAGAATGTAGTGGTTATGGCGGCGGCGGCAACTGCGACGTCCTTGTGGTCGGGGCAAGGAGTGGCAGCGGCACAGATGCATGCGGTTGGACTCCTTCCTTGGCCTTCCGTGAGCAGCCTCTCGAGAGGGAGGAAACTCCTTTCTTTTCTCAAATGATAGCAAGGGTTTGAGGGGGGTCCCTTTCCCTCTTATAGAGCGTATAATGGGCCGAGAGGGGGAAGGGCCCACTTGAGGCTCACGACCCAAAAGCCTAAACACATACCCATTAGAAAATAAGGTTCACAAAGAAGAAGGGCTTCACCAATAGGATCCAAAAAAGGGAAGAACACACTCGGAAGCCTAAAAGGGAGAGGGAAATAAGCGAGGACCCACTTAAACACGTGCGGGTTAAAAAGTTCACAATAATGAAAGAAGATAAGTAGATAGATCCACGGGAGCGAAAGGCCTCCTTTGACGCCGTGATATTGTGTCTTGGTGGCGACAGAGGTTGTACGCCACCATGTTCACAAAGATTATCTCTCTCAATTCCTCTCTCCCATGGGCCCATGCTAGCATGCCAGGCAAGCCACTTGGGCACCACATGCAAGCCACATGTTAGACCTTACATCATATCTCATTACCTGCCATGTGTGGGAATATTTCTATGCCTTATGGATCGTCCTTGTTTTTGCCACATGTTGCAATTTGATTAGTGATAACATGCTATTTATGCATTTAATTATTAATGCAATTTAATGCATTAATCATTACAAATATATGCATGTTATCATCTTTTAAGCATATTTCTATCATTTTGTGTAAATTCATGTTATGATCTTAAAATACATCAATTTATAGGTTATTATGTATAATTAGACATTATAAACTTTAATCCTAATTATATTTATGATCATAATCATGTTTTAAAGATGAAAATATAAGAGAAAAGACTTTTATTTACATTTATGTGTTTATATAAATTTATTTTATATAATAAATAAATGTATAAAAATAATATAAATTTATTCTCTTATTATTTTAATAATTTGACCTTTAATAATGATAGATTATTCAATCCTGAATCCAACAAAACAAATTTGAATTAATTTGGAGTTATATTTTGAAAGTTATGAATTTTACAATTTTTAGAAATTTTTCTGGAATTTTTTTGAATTTATTTGATTTTTATTTCAAATTTTAAATATTTAATTTAATTAAAAAATGCAAAAAAATTTGGGTTTTATCGCACGTGTACACGTGGCATCGCCACGTGGACCGGCGTAAGCACCTACGTGGCGCGAAGGGTGACGCGTGGCGTTGATGTGACACGTATATGTTATTTATATGTACCATACATAGTATTTATAAAATGTATATAGGTCTCCCGATTATCGGGAGACAAATTATTAATAGCGTCTATTCGTCGTATATTATATAGTGAAAGTTTTATGTTATTTCTTCAGTGTGGGACTAAAGTCCCTTTGATTTTACCTGTGCAGGACACGTGGCGTGATTTCGTGCGTCCGATCGACATCGCGATTATCGAGCGGCGTCGCGATTATCAGAGATTCAACACGTGCACGAATTAGATTTTAAGTGAATGAAGATCAGCCGTTCGATCGTGAGTTATAACGGTCCAGATTATTCGCATCAGATGGATCTCCGATCAAATCAAAGCCATCCGATTTAAATCCGACGATCAAAATCAAGACGTCGATTCATCTTAAAGAAAACACGATCGCGATCGTTCATCGAAAGGCTGAGATCATTTCCGAATCTTATAAAATGTGTTCTTCACGATGGAAGAAACGGCCCGCGATCATTCCTTGATTTCTCCATGTTTAGAGAATCAAATCGTGTGCCGTTTCTTTCCTTGTAATCGTAACTCATTTCCTTGAACACCAACATTCGTCTTCGGAAATTTGGAATGAAAAGCCATTAATCAGGCGATTAATTGGATCATTTCGGAGGCTAATTTGTGTTAGATTGTGTATTTTCACCTTAATCTTTCATTATTTAACGTTAATTTTCATTTTAGCATCTTAGATTTAGTTTAATTTAGTTTAATTTTTGGTTTTTAATCGTTTTTCGAAACCAATTTTTCTCTAAACTTCAAACTTTGATTTCTCTTCCAACTCTTATCCAAATCACCTGATTTTTGATTCCATGGATTCGAAATTGAGTTATCTTTCTTAATATTATAAAATCCCCAATTTCTAAACTCATTTCATTGTCCAATTTGACCGAATTTCAAAGATATCTCTCAAGTTTCCCTAATTCTCTGTGGATTCGACCCTTAATTACCATTATACTAATTAATTACTTTGATTAATCATAAATTGGTAAGTTTGGAACTTTGTTTTAACACTAAGTCGTGTGCATTCAACGACCATACGATTTAGTCTAGTCAATTAGTTGGGACTCTAATCCTCATTTAACCCTCCTTTACTTAAATAGTTCCCTCAAAATTCCTCAAAACCTCTAAAAATCCCAAATTCTCAAGCCAAATAAATTGTGCCTCCTCTAGACCAGTGAGCTCCTTTGACCACCTTATCTTTATTCCTAGTCTTGTTTCTATTCAATGAAAGATGAAAGTTTTGTATATACTAGTCTTGTGTGATGTTTGTAGTGAAGTTCTTAAGCATATGTAATGATTGTGTGAATTATGATGAGATCATAATACATTGATCAATAGTTCTTTAAACATATGTTCTAAAATTCCCAATTAGAATGACATTGGAGAAGGAAATCAAAATTTCTAGAGAGAATAATATTATCTAATATAACTCGTATAATGAGTATGATTGATCTTATGCTCATGGATATGAAGATGTCATAAATAAATGGTGGGCACTTTTTAGAGAAAGAATTTGTTGACTTTATTTGTACAAATCCTTGAATGGTATTATACGTAATTATCAATTAGGTTAATTCATGTGACGATTGCATATGAGGTCCTTTGACTTGAGATACCAAAGACATCTCATGAATCGATGCTCATGCTTTGTTTATGACTTGCAAAGCCCTAGTTACAAGATCTCTAAAATGTCATAGAATAGATATGACATGAAGGTGTATGGTCATGTGATCAAGATGGGATCATTCATCCCTCAATATTAGAGGAGATTGAGCTCAAAGTAATGAGATGAGATGGTGTAGAGTATGTGGAGTAGCTTGACATCTAACGTGCTAGCAACTTAACCTACTAGTTAGGTCAAATCGATCATCGATTGATTAATTTATATGTTTATATCTTACTAGTTAATAACTTTATCAACTTAATAACACTTGATAGATATTGATAGATATAAATATAATTGTGAGGGTTTTGGTGAAAAAATTTCACATACTTAATGTCTAATAAGGAGAGAGAGAGAGATCACACGCAAAAAGTGCCCGTGTAGACCTTGTAGGAAACTATCTTTTTTTCCCTTTCTCTCTCGGTGAAGAGCTTTGAAGAGTAGATCCATGTCTAAGAATCGTGTGGATATTGTTAGAGGCCGCACCCTTCGACTAGCCATTTAAGTATGAATTTTGATCTATGCTCGATGATAGGATCATGAGTTCTTGGTGCTTCGATGGTTTGGATATTTGATTTAGTGTCTTCTGCTATATTTGATCTTTTATAAAGATTTTGATGTTAGTTTCATTGTTATTAAAACCAGATTTATAGCCAATTCCTTTGATATTTTTTATTGCAAATCAGAAGAAAATAATCTCATATGGGATAATTCACAAGAAAATTTAAATATGAAAAAAATTCGAAAAATATTGACCTTCTGATCGTCGACTCGACGATCAGAATCGGAATCCTGATAGGATTTTCGATCGTTTTCGACTCGATTGTGATCGACTTTCCATCGCAGTCGCCCAACCCTAGCGTCCGCGTTTCCGGTTTTCACTGCACGAAAACCGCGGCCGTTGGATCTTCTGATCCAACGGCCATGAATGAAACCATACACCTTCGGAGAGAAACAGGCACCCTGCAGTCCCGCCGCCCTTACCCCGTGAATTTTTCTCCCCTCTCCGATTCATTTCCGACAACTCCTCTCCCCTCCGTGCCAGCGATTCCTCTCTGCCGGCAATTTCTTCTCCTTCAGTCCTTTGCCGGCGATCATTCTCTGCCGACGATTTGTCTGATATTTTGCCCGCATCTTCTGCTGTGACAGTGAGTAACGATGCACCAGTGATTCCTTTTGTTTCATTTTTTTGGAAATGCACCAGTGATCCCTTAACTTCTCTAGGAGGTCCTTTGATTCAAGCGAATCGAGGACCTCCCGCTATCCTCCAATCAATGCTACAAGTTCGCGATTGTATGCAGTTCTTCCTGATTTATATTTGTGATTCAATCCCTTTGACGTTTATGTCTCATTTACGCATTTGAACTATGTTTATTTGTTTCGACTGAATTTTTCTATTTTTTATTTTGATAAGTTTCTCTCTCTTTCGTTCTTATCTTTCCGGATCTCGTCGAATTATTCTCAGTCCCTCTCCTGATCGATGTTCATAATTCCTAGTTTCCCATTTTCTCACAATCACTCATTCTATGTCCGTTTTTCTCACAATCACCCTTGTTCTTTCTCACTATCACTCACTCTATGTCCCTCTTGCTCCTCTCTCTCTCTCTCTCTCTCTCTCTCTCTCTCTCTTTATGTGTCTTGTCCCAAATCTTCTAATTCCCTTCCCTCCTGCCTCTTAATGTCTGTATTTCTCCCTGTTTTCCCTCTCTTCTCTATCCCTATCCCTCTATGTCACTCGTTCTCTCTCTTTCTCTTTCTATTATCATATTCTCTCTAGATTCTTCTCACGACACACACTCTCTATTCCTGTGATTCTCGTAATTTTTTTTTTTCTATTTCTCTCTCCCTGTGTTCTCTCCCTCTCTTTCTATCTCTCTGTGTGAATGTCTCTCTATTTATGCTGTTCTCTCATACTCCTTGTCCCTCGCTCTCTCCCTCTATTGAAATATCCTTTTCTCCCTCTATACTCTTTTGAATTCTTCTCATTCCCTCTCCTTATCTCAATTCTTATCTCTTTCTATCGCTCAGTCTCTTTTATATTCTTCTCTCTCTCTCTCTCTCAAATCCCTATTTTTATCTTCATTCTTATCTCATCCTCTCACTCTCTCTATTTCTCTTCCTGCCTTTATCTCTCCCTCTCAGTGTCTGCCCCCCTCATTCTGTCCATTCCCATCTCTTCTGACTGTTTCCCACATGCTCGGTCTGTCCATATGTTTCTCTCTATATATTATTCTCCATCCCTCTCTCTATCTCCTTTTACTATACCCCCATCGATATGCTTCTCTTTCTAAATTGTTCACATTTCCTTCCCCCTCTCTATTCATGTATCTCTTTATCTTTTCTCTACACTTCTCTTTCTCTACTCATGTCTCTTTCTTTCTTTATATTCTTTTTCTTTCTATAGTGCTCTCACTCTCTCAATATGCTCCTCAATCTCTTTTTACTCTCTTTTTATTCCTAATTCATTTCTTAATTCTTATCTCCCCCCCTCCCCCCAGCTTTCCTCTCTTCCCCTTTCATTCTCTCTCTTCCTATTCTTTCTGCCTCTCATGCTCAAACTCTCTCTCAATATGCTTCTCTCTTTCTCTCTCTGGTATTGTCATATTTTGTTTATCTATTCTTCTCCCACTCTCTAATTCTCTATCTCCTTGTCTCTCACCCTATCCTCTCTCTCTTCTTCTCATCCTCTCTATTTCTAGGTCTTTCTAGTCACTCACTCGCACACTCTCTTCACAAGCTTCTTTCTAAATTATTCTCTCTCCCCCTCTATGCATTAGTTCGTGTGTCTCTTTCTTGAACATAATCGCCAAACCTTAACGGGACTTAACCCTGTTTCTTTCTCCTTAAAGCAGGGGCTGCCAGACCCATTCCAGGTTGTACCAACCAAAGTCTGGGTTGGTACGCAGAACTCTAATGTCTATCTAACTCTCTGCATTCTTTTCCTCTCTCATATTCTTGTCCCTCTCCTCTGTCTCTCGCTCTCTCATATTTTTTCTGCCCATCTGTCTCTAGGACTCTACCTTACTATACGGGATTTTTGTGATATCATATTTGATTGTTGATCAGATGAAGGTTATTATGATAGTTATGAAATTGTTGATTCAAAATTTTGTTTTTTTTGTCAAGATCTAAATCGATTTGATTATGATCCCCTACCCAAGCCTACTAGTTGTTATTTGCGTCAAGGTATAAGCAATTGCATTGAACAGGAACTGGTTGTTTTGCAGCTTCAAAGTTTTAGACAGCGGAGCAGCTCATCTTCAAGGTCGTTCTTTCCCAAGATGGTGGGTGTCTTTTCATAGTTCTAGGAAGCAATAGCTTCTGTGTGATTACTTATATTCTTGCACTGCGAGTTTAAGATGCTTTTATCTTCCAACTGGTTTCTGGTGTAGACATTTAAGCGCAGGAATGGTGGCCGTAACAAGCATGGACGTGGCCATGTGAAATTCATCCGCTGCTCCAACTGTGCCAAGTGCTGCCCCAAGGTATTTTAACAATTTCGTTATTTTCACCTCCTAGGTGTTCCAGTTCCTTTATCAGTCATTATCATCTCGTCTGGCTTCTAAATTATCATGATATCTGTGGATCATTATCCCAAATCTACAATCTGGGCATATTTTCAATTTTAATTATGATTTATTCAGGATAAGGCCGTGAAGAGGTTTCTGGTACGCAACATCGTGGAACAAGCTGCGGTCAGAGATATCCAGGAGGCTTGTGTCTATGAAAGTAGTGATTGTGGCATCCATTTTCTGAGTATCTTTCACTCTATTTATCGTATCATACATCTGACGTATCGCAAATGCACCAGGCTACACTCTCCCCAAGCTGTACGCCAAAGTTCATCACTGCATTTCGTGCGCCATCCATTCACACGTTGTGCGTGTGAGGTCGCGCACTAACAGAAGGAACCGTGAGCCCCCTCAGCGCTTCAGGCGCAGGGTATTGTTCTTATCAATTTAAACTTCCCCTGCTTGCTGTTAATATCTTGTGGGTTATTTACCTACCGGTTGGTTATGCTAAAAATTCTGATCATTTCGCCCTTCAGATTAACCTGATAATCAAAATTTGACAACCTGATGAATCGTTCTTCTAGATCTTGTAGCCCTTAAAATCAGGAACTCAGTTTCAATTATCTTTTATTACCTAATGTGGGTTGCTTCAGAGTCTCGCAGTATTCTTTTTTTGATCAATCAGATTGTTTACGAGGCTTCTTAATCTCTTGCTCGTGCAAGAACATAATTTATATGGGACTTTAGGGTTCACACCATTTTCGCTGATTTCATGGTAATCGCAGGAGGAAACAGCGAGGCCTGGGCAAGTGCCAGGGCAGGGCGCGCGCCCTCCGGTTGCAGCTGGTGGCAACCCACCTCGTCCTTGATTGTCCCCAGTACGTGGAATGTCACCGAGGTTGAGATTTTCCTCTCCTGAGACGCTGAGGAGAAAAAAAGATGCTTTGTTTTGAATCTTGTCTTGCTTTTTTTTCCATATTTGTAGGAATTGCCCTTGCTTCTCGAATCAAACACGTTGAAATGTTGAGTTAAGAGTACTTTGATGAAGCTGTGTATTTATTTCATATTTTGTTCACTTGCATAATTATTATATAAATTGTTGCATGAAAAGTTATTAAATACAGCCCGTTGAGTTCTATAAAATTATATACATGCAGGGACTTATATTCATAATTCATCCTTGCATACTTTTTTAATAAGAAAGAGGGAGAATATCTTTTGAAAAGCTTATAGCATTCTATTCTGAAATTTTTATATAAAATCTTGTGGTTAATGGGCTTAATCGCTCCCATTCATTGATCATTTCTCGCTTCTTGATAGCATCTTTGAGCATCTCAATTGTGTTGTTCCAATCTAGGATGATCATCTATCTATCTACCATGTTTGTATGTCGGCGACAGATCGTAAAGAAATTGAGTCATCCTTTATCTGACACCTCTGTATCAGATATATCTGAGTCATCCTTGCTATTCATTGATCATATCACCCTTGCTATGTTTTCATTGATGTCATAAATTTCCACCATCATGGGCATGCCACCTTCATCGACCCCGGAGCGCCACAACACTTGGAATTGTGAAGCTTTTCACCGATTCGCATAGACAACTAAGTTCAAGATAAAGGGTGAGACATGGCATGTGTTACTTGAAGGTGAACTATGGGTTCATGCCCTTCAGTCAAAAGAACTTCAAAATTATAATGATTTATAGGATATGATTTATCAAACTATTCATCCAAGTACTTCACATGAAAATGGTATTTCAGAAAGGAAACACCAACATAATCTTGATAAAGATTGTAGTCTTTTACATTAGATTAGGCTTCCTCAATTCTTAAGAAAATTTAGTTTTGCTTATGTATTATTTGATTAATCCTAGAAAAGAGATTTCTTTGTTTTCCTTCCTTCCATTGATGAAATTTTGTTTTTACCTCTTATGGTCCTTGCATGTGGTGCCTTTGTCTAAGATATATCTCTAAAACTAAATATGGTTTATCTTCATACTATTAAGCATACTTTTAGTGGGTATATTTCTATCAATATCATTTTCTATGAATCCAATCACTAATACTCCGTGTTCTCTTCTCTTTCATTGATATCTCATGGTGATATCACCATTGCATGATGTGAAAGCAAGAGAAGATCATCTTATGGTATTGATAGTCTAAATGAAGAGAGGATAGAAGAAAGTCGATAAACCTCTAAAACAATATCTATCGATGAAAGAATACATGAGTTAATTCGATGATGAGAAGATAGATGAAGAGACATGAAAAACATAGAGACATAAGGGAGGAAGAGACAAAGATAGAAGGGAAGGGACAAGGTCATGGGGATGGAATGGGACAAGAACATAGGAAGATGTATCCTAATCGGCCACCCCAACATCAATCTAGTGGGTCATAATGATACATCACTATTACCACAAAATGATTTACAAACTTTTATTTCCCTTTGAAAAGGTAGACATTCATAGGCATAACACTATACATTCTCTCTAGCGTTTCATGCTATCAACTTTCTCTATCTTTTCATGCATTTACCCTCAAATCTTGGTTGAAATTTTGTTTTTATTTTTCAAGGAACTTTTTCGATATATTATTATCATTTTTGAAGTTTTGAGACAGGCATTTCTGCATTAATGGTTATTTTGATGTGCACATGTTTGATTTTGTAGCAATAGTAAGTCTACATACGCATATTTCATGTATCATCATCATAACTTGCATAATGTGGTGTCTAGTTCTTGTGCATTGGCGAAGCATTGATCGATGATTCATATGGATTTTGAGGTGATTCAGCTATGATCTAAAGTCCCTTGAACTCAGATTTTCATGTTGAAATTAACAAGAAACTATCTAAATGTAAAGAAAGCCTCAAGATCCACTGAAAAAGGTGGAAGAGAGAAACTAAAGCCTTGATTCAGGTAACTCTATTCGATCGATGCTTCATTCCCCTTCTCTTGGGTCTCAAGTCTTGTTTATACTTCCTACTATTACACATGAATATTTGCATTTTTCACTCCTACTCTTACATCATTTCTACTTCTCTTGAACATTTCAAGTAATATCTGTTTGCTTCTCACCTGCCTTCAAAAGTGTAGTAGAAGGATAATCAAAAACATAATCTTTTGGGAAATAAAATTAATTAAAAACTACAATGAATAGAAAATGCAGCCTGAATAATCTCTTGAAAGATTTAGAAAGATTTTAAATCTAGACAGATAAAATTGATAAAAACATCCAAATCAAAACAGGGCAATGCAAAAACAGAAATAAGTTGTAGAAATTCCCAAAAAAAGAAAACAGCATAAAACATAAAATTCTTGGTCAAAAATTAACCTACTCTCGCATAGATCACTTGAATCTGCCCTTCTCCCTTCTGAAATGCAGAGCATTTGGAAAAATTAGATTTCTAGGGAAAGAAAAGAAAATTAAATAAAACCCAAATAAAAATATAACAACACAAAGCTAGAAATTAATTGATAGCCATTCCAAACATATTTGAGTATGAATCATATAAACCCTTACAGTGTTCAAATTCAATCACAAGCCCATGATTACAAGTCTATTCTCTATGCTCCACAAGCCACTTTGCCTGAAGTTTTGGTAAAGGTTAGTGAATTGCACTCAAGAAATAGCCTTGTTCTTAGTTCTTCAATCGCCATACCTTCTCAAGAATTTTCTTACTTCCACTTATATTACTAAAGATCTTAATAAGTCGAAAGCCTTTATAAATTTCAAACCATTCCATGAGAATTTGAAATAACGAGACGATTAGAACCACGATGAGCAACTGATTTTACTTCTAACAAGATGAATAGGATCTTAAGCGCCGTGGTCAAAGGATATAGGCATAAAGGATGAGTGATCAATTACATTTATTGGAAAAAGGAATTATTCTGAACTTCGTTCCATGTGTTGCAAATTCTACACTGAAAACAAACTTTGATAGATGAATTTGTTAATGAAAAATCACCCTATATTTTTCACTACCTAAAAATGATCAAATTTTTTTGTACATGATTACTTTATATTCTTAAATAGTTCCCCAAGCATGGTTTAATTGCATTTTTAGGGGTTTCTCTTGAAGTGTTTTTTGGATAAATTATTAAGGATCATGTCATGTTCAATGCTAGCGCCAAATATTTTTTTTATGAGATGATGTTTTAGAAATCTACTTGCATAAGATCACCAAGCATAAACCTTTGAGGTCAAAGATCTTGATCTGCTTTAGTGCTTTCTCGCTATCTAGTTTCATGTTCCTTTCTAGAGAAGTGCTCCTCGCTCAGAGGAATATGCACTAGATCTCGAGGTTCTATTCAGGGGTCCTCAATAATCGACGATTGAACAAAATCATCGATAATCACACAAGACGATGAGCAGATTGATCAACTACGATAGATTAATGATCTGACTTAACTGATTCATTTATCACACAAATATGCATTTAAAATTCTTATGTTCAGTGTTGTTGGGGAAATTTATGTTTGATTCACAGTAAACTTGTATCTCAAAAGCTTCTAGATCACGAGCTGCTGCATGATACTCATCAAATATCAAAATGGAATGCTAGATCCATCTTGATTCAACAAGTCGTACAAATGATATTATAAAAAGAAGCATAAGACAAAGATGTTGCTTGTTTTTTTAAAATGGGGGATTCTTATGTTCATGCTTTTTAAAATATTTTATGTCTCAAGATTATACTCACCATTCTATCATGCTGTCATGCTTTGATGTCATGATAAAGTATAAATTCCAAATAACCAAATGCAAAAGATCAAACCAATAATCAGAATTGATCAGCATTTAATTTGGTAAAAAAACTTGACGCCATACCTATGTGCATGGTCAATGTGGAGGTGACGAATCGACATCTTTACAAAACCTCTTGTTTTCATTCATTCACATCGAGATGGGAATTACTGTAGGAGATATACCTCAGGAGATGTCCCTTCTTGTTTTATACAGCTATACATCCTCTTCCATGTCACAATGCTTGTTAGTCAAGAGATGATTCTTCGCTCTCTTGGGAAAACCACAACTCATAAGATGTTTTAAACGCCGCAAGAATGATCCACCATTGCAGAATAATGTCCTCATTTCGACTTCAAGGCGGCCGAGGTTCTTTCTCCTTTTTGTCCACTTATCTACCATCATCATAATCCCTTCCTCTTTCCTGCTATCCCATTTTTAGCAAAGTCCAATAAACATTCTTTTATATTGCAACGTGATCCTTGTCTTCACCATTTACATGGCTAGAAACTCATGCACCACCCCATCCACCTCTATCATGCTACACCCGGGTGTCTGCCAAGTCCTCTTCTCCTTCATGGCCACCCTTGCATTGGTGGCGGCATGAAATTCGCCAAAAGCTGCGTGGGCATTGGCCAAAAGAAGGGTACCCCCAGCATCGGAAGGATCCAAGGCCAACACCTTTGCTCCCGCCCTCTCCACTATCGCCAAGTTTCCATAAGTCCTACTTCCCGAGAGCAGAGACCCCCAAACAGCAACGTCTGGCTTCAAAGGCATGTTCTTAATCATCTCCTCTGCCTCCTCTAGAAGCCCGGCCCGGGCAAGAACATCAACCATGCAGCCATAATGCTCCATGCTCGGATCAATCCCATGATCCTCTTTCATGCTTGCGAATATCTCTTTCGCTTCATCCACCAAACCGGAATGGGCACATGCACTTAGAAACAGCAACATAAGTGACACCATCAGGTTTCAAACCAAACTCTGACTTCATCCGAGAGAATAATTCAATAGCTCGATCACCAAACCCATGCACAGCCAGCCCTCTGATCATTGAATTCCATGGCGAGAGAGTTCGTTTGATCAAGTGGGGGGCCAATTCGAAGGTCTTGAGAGCATTTTCCAGGCAACCGCTGCTGCAATACATAACAATGAGAGCATTGAGAATGATAGGATTCATCTCTATCTCATTGTTAAGGACGAAGGAGTGAGCCCATTGGCCCTGATCTAGTGCGCCGAGCCCAGCGCATGCCCCAAGTAGAGTAACGACACTGTTAGAATTCGGCTGGAGCCCAGAAATTTTCATTTCTCTAAAGATGGAAATCACTTCATTAAAGCACCCGTTGCGGAGATACCCGCTCATCATAGTGTTCCAAGATAAAATTGTCCTGGTAGGCATTTTGTCAAACAGTTTACGGGCATCATCGAGTAAACCTTTCCTCACCAAGGCAGCAATCATGGAGTTACAAGCAACCAAATCAAAACCACCCATAATCCTTCGATAAAAAATAATCGAAGCAGATGCGAGATCACCCAATGATCCGTACATGAAAATCATGGAATTGGCTATATACCCATCATCTAAAAATCCCATCTTGGCAACACAGGCATGAATTTGGGGACCAATTCTGGGGTTTCCCATCTGGGCACAAGCAGAGAATAGCGCAGGAAAAGTGAGATTTTGAGGTATTACAGAGGAACTGAGCATATCCAGGAAGAGGGATACAGCAATTGAAGGGTTTGGGCTGCGAGAGAGGATTCTGATGATGGAGTTCCAGGCGAAGGAATTGGGGTTTTGGATTCTGGAGAATAGACGGAGAGCGTAACAAGAATTGGAGGAGGGATTTGTGGAGAAGAAGTTGAGGAGGCGGCTCATGGCTAACGGGTTTTCCGAAAGACCGGTTTTTATGACCTGGGCATGGAGAATTTGGAAGTCTCTCATGGAATGGCAGTTAGTTTCTAGCTGAAGGAGAGGAGGGTGCTCGGAGATGAATGATGAGATTGAGGGGGAGGAAGAGAAAGAGGATTTGGAGAGATGCGGAGAAATTTTCTTTGGCGAAGGCGGGGGTAGGAGAGGGAGATTGATTGACATCTCTGGTTGGAGGATTGCTGTTCTCCGGGAAGGTGGAGGATTTCTTCTCGGTGGGATGCAGTCAGATATGAGATCAATCTTCGTGAGTCTCTGGAGCCTTTAGAAGTAGTTTCACGTTTAAATTCTGATTTATAAGCTGAATAATGGTAAAGATCTCTCTCTCTCTCTCTCTCTCTCCCTCTCTCTCTCCTCCCACGTGAGGACTACCCATGCATATAAGCACATCTCTCTCCCCTCCTAGGTGGACGATGGTCAATGCATTTAAGCACATCTCCCTCTTCTCTCCTTCTCCCAAGCTTCCTACTTGATGGAGAAGTGCTTTTAAAACCCCTCTCTCTCTCTCTCTCGCTCTCTCTCTCTTTCTCTCTCTTTCTCTATGTTAACTACATTTTGTAAAACGAGTCTTGAATTCTTGAACTCATTTAATTGGATGATTAGTTAAAAACATAATTACGAGTAAGATTGAAATCCACTGAAAATTAGGTTTGAACTTGACACATCTTTGAATTAAATCAAATGGAAAAATGAAAAAGTTTATGTATGAAAAATGAAAAAGTTTATTTACGACGATAAGTCGAACATATTTCCATTAATCGGATCCTGAATATAATAGACTTTAAAAAAGGAGAAATCAAAAAGAGAAGATATAGAGAGAAAAATCACGGATTCTAAGAGAGAATTGAACAAACTACCAAAATCCAAACTTCTAAAATTAAATATCAGCAGAAACGATAGATTGCAAAAATCCAGTCCACTTAACTTCAAGTCGCTAAGAAATCGACTTGATTAATTGTTGAATCAAAGGTTTTTCATATTAAAATGTTCTTGGGATGTTCTAGAGCTTAAGAGGACAATCCACCCAAATCTCTAATTGAATTGATAATTTATTGGGATAACCACCACCGTCATCATCTTCTTCTTCTCTGGTTCTTCCTCTTCATTTCTTCTTCTCCTGCTTCTTCCAAATAGCTATTTTTGGGTTCTCACCCTTTCTTCTCGGCCACTCATCATCCCATCAGTATTGTCATCATCATCATAATCATCATGAAAGGAGAGAAGATTGAGGAAGGAGGGAGCGAGATAGAGAGGCTACCGGTGGTCGCACATCTTCACCCTGCTCACTTCATTCAAAGACTTTGCTCAGTGAGTTTCCCCCCTCGTCAGTAGGAGAGAGAGAGGGAGAGATTTCTTCATCAGAGAGAAGAAACAAAAGACGAAGGATGGGGATGGAGGGAGGAAATAGTTCGTCTACTTCATCAAGTGAGAGAGAGAGAGAGAGAGAGAGGGCAATTTTTCTGCTTATTCTCATGAAAGTGTGGCTAGGGTGGGGGAGAGAGAGTTCTTCTTCATCACAGAGAGAAAAAAAGAGACATAGGATGGGGACGGAGAGAGAAGGTAGTTTTTCTACTTCAGAGAGAGAGAGGGAGAGAGAGAGGGAGAGAGAGAGAGGGAGAGAGAGAGAGAAAGAGAGAGACAGAGAGAGAGAGAGAGAGAAAGAGAGAGACAGAGAGAGAAAGAGAGAGACAGAGACAGAGAGAGAGAGAGAGAGAGAAACAGAGAAACAGAGAGAGAGAGAGAGAGAAAGAGAGAGACAGAGAGAGAGAGAGAAAGAGAGAGACAGAGAGAGAGAGTAATTCTTCTGCTGATTCTCAAGAAAATCTGTCTGGGTAGGCGGAGAGAGAGAGTAATTCTTCTGCTGATTCTCAAGAAAGTTTGTCTGGGTAGGCTGAGAGAGAGAGAGAGTAATTCTTCTGCTGATTCTCAAGAAAATCTGTCTGGGTAGGCGGAGAGAGAGAGAGTTTTTTTCCGTCGCTAGGAGAAAGGACTTAGGATGGGGGTCGAGGGAGAAAGTAGTTCGACTTCATCTAGATAGAGGGAAAGCAATGGCTGGGGAGAGGGGAGAGAGAGGGTTCTTCTTCATCACATTGAGAAAACAAAAGACAAAGGATGAGGGTGGAGGGAGAAAGTAGTTCTTCTACTTCATCAAGAGAGATAGAGGACACTTCTTCTGCCGATTCCAAAGAAAGTCTGGCTGGGGAGGGGGGAGAGAGTTCTGCTACATCACAGTGAGAAAACAAGAGACGCCGGGAGGGAGGAGGGGGGAGGGACGAAGTAGTTCTTATACTTGTTCTAAGTAGATCCATATGGAGGAGAGAGCGTAATATTCAACTGATTCTCCTGAAAGACTAGTTGGAGACAGAGAGCTCTCCTTTTTCATCACAGAGAGAACAGACGATTGAAAGAAGGGAGGGGGAGGAGAGAGCAACGGGAAACGTCGAGTCGGCTTCTGTCTCCCTCCGCTCGAGAACACGAGGCAGACAGTGGTTAATCCCGAGGGAGGAAAACGAATCGACATCTCGATGTGATACAGCCCTTTCCTTTTTTGTTGGGAAAGAACGGCGAAGTCCATCCGAACCGTCCAATGAAGAAAAAAAAAGAGGAGAGCAAAGCGCCGGTTTTACCGTATCAGGCGGCGTCCTCTCCGCTGGTCGCGGTGCTCTTCGTGTTGGGACTCGACGGTCGCTTGACGGACGAAGTCGAGCCGATACGATAGGCGGGCGGGGCGAAGGGATGCCCGTGATTGATGAGTGGGTAGGTGAACTGCTGACCAAAAGAAAAACCGCCTGGAAGTCCGAGGACCTTTAGCACCTTACCTTCGCGCCAATCAAAACTCGAACAAGAAATGAAAGATTTTGATCATGGGATTAGGGACTGGCTTGCGGAGTTGTCTTTCTCCGGCTGGGAGTTCACCATTTACAATACCTTGCCTGTGGGACTGCTGCCTGCCCTGCTTCCCAGGCATCTACCTATCATGCACTGACCCGGGAGAGAAAACCAGCAATTTAAGAACATTCTATCAATCAGTGCAGTCCAAGCATCAGCAAATTCAAGTCATCCAACATAATTTGAAACGAAATTGAAAAAGGATAAAACCCTAACGATATCCTTCAACGGTAAGACTTCTGGTAGCGAGCGCGGGCGCCGCGCCCCCCAAATTTCTTTGGCTCGCATCTTCTCGGGTCCGCCACAAGAAGAGTCCTGTCATACCTCACCAAGATGTCCTTGATCTCCTTCTTCGCCTGCTCGTCGACGTATTTTTGGTAGAAAGCGACCAGCGCTTTGGCGATGCTCTGGCGGATGGCGTAGATCTGAGAAACGTGGCCTCCGCCTTTGACGCGGATGCGCATGTCGACACCGGCGAAGCGGTGGCGGCCGAGGAGGAGAATAGGTTCGTAGGCCTTGTACCTGAGAATCTCCGGCTGGACGAGCTCGATCGGGGACCCGTTGATCTTGATCAGGCCGCGGCCGCGCTTGCAGTAGGTCACGGCGACGGCGTTCTTCTTACGGCCGAAGCACTGGACGGACTCCACGGGCGTTGGCGCCGCCATTGTGAACGGAGAGGTCAGAGCCGAACTTCCTCTCCGTTCTTCAGATCCGAATGAAAAGGATATCTTGTATTTATAGACGCGATTAGGGTTTTAAGTTATTCATATTAAAATAAACATTCATCCACTAGGACGACGGTTGACGAGTCGGCTTCTGCCTCCCTCCGCTCGGGAACACGTGGCAGACAGTGGCTAACCACCTGGAAGGAAAAGTCAACGGCAGTCCACGTGGACCAATAGGCGGGGGAGATATTTCCTTCTGGAGATGGCGGAGATATGGCGGGTAGATCACAACATCTTCATTTCTGTTTCTGGTAATCTTCTGTTTTTTTCTCTTTTTTTCTCGTCTTCTTGGGTTGTTCTTCCCTGGTCATCTTCTTCTTAAAATCGTAATTTACTTTGCCTTTTTCATCTTATTCCTTCTCGGTTCATCTTCATCTTCTCTGGTTCTTCTCCCTCGGTTCATATTTTTCTTCTCGGGTGCTCATCATCGCATCATCTTCTTCTTCAGCATCATCATCATCATCATCTTCTTCACTGGTTCCTCTTCCTGGTTCTTTCTCCTGCTTCTTCTATATATTAGATTTATCGGTTCATATCTTTCATCTCGGGCATGTTAGAACACACTCTTACTCGCGAATAGAATCCGCCGAACACTCTCTTGAAATCAGGCGCTCTCTCAGATGTTCAAGAACAAGAAGATGGAGAACAAAGAATGATTCATTCACATTTCACACACTTACGTTTAACCGAAACGCCTTCGGTATTTAAAAGAAAAAGAAACAGAAAAGAACACTTAGAGTAAAACTGTAATAACGGCTTGTGGGTCCCGCCGTTCCTTCACTGGCCAATCTTGGCCGTTATAACAATCCACGCGGACGCTCCCGATTGAATCTCGGATCTTCTTTTGTCGCTGACGTAAGATGACAAACCAACGGCTTAGATCACTTCCTTCAATCTCTTCCTTGATCTGAGCTTCATCTAACTCTCGCGATACCAATCTTTTCCCGGAACTCGCAAAATTTGGAAATCCCAAGCGATTTCGTAAATAAGTCGGCCACTTGATCTTCAGTTCGAACATACCTGAGATTTACCTTCCCGTCCTCCACACATTTTCGAATGAAGTGAAATCGAACCTCGATATGCTTCGTCCGACCGTGATGAACCAGATTTCTGCTGATTTCAATTGCTGACTTATTATCTATGCATAGATCAAACCGCTTCTCAACGCACCCAATCAATTCACTCATAAATCGATTTATCCATATCCCTTGACACACTGCCATTGTAGACGAGATATACTCTGCTTCGCAAGATGACAGAGCAATTACCTTCTGCTTGGAACAATTCCATGCAATCGGTTTTGATCCAAAGAAGAAAATTAGACCTGATGTGCTCTTTCGATCATCAACGTCACCTGCATAATCACTATCACAATACCCCATTAATTTGCATTCCTTGTCAATTTTGTATATAAGACCGTAGTCTAAGGTTCCTTTCACATATCTTAAGATCCTCTTTGCGGCTGTCAAGTGATTTGAAAAAGGTTTGCTCATAAACTTGCTCAGGTAGCTCACGAAATATATCAAATCGGGTCGTGTTAAGGTGAGATACCTTAAGCACCCAATCATCCTTCTGAACAATGTGGATTCCACTTCTAATCCTTCTCCTTCTCGGTTTAACTTCAATCTGCATTCCATTGGCGTTTTTTACGGATTGCAGTCTGACATCTTGAAATTCTCCAGAATCTTCATTGCATAACGTGTCTGACATATCTTAATTTCTTCTTCTTTCTGCATTATTTGAATGCCCAGATAGGAATTTAATAGACCAAAGTCTGTCATTTCGAATTGTGTCTTCATCGAGATTTTAAATGACTCAATTTCCTCAAGATTTGAACCTGTGATGATGAGGTCATCAACATGCACTCCAACCCATAATTTCTTATCACTTCTGTTTGATGTCTACACTGCTTGGTCATTAATGCTTCTAATGAAGCCCATTGACATCAGTGTTCCATCCAATTTGCTGTACCAAGCCCTTGGAGCTTGTCTGAGACCATATAGAGCTTTTCTCAGTTTAAGAACATAGTCTTCTTTTCCTGCTTGTATAAAACCTTCGGGTTGATCTACATATATGTCCTCTTCTATATACCCATTTAGAAACACCGATTTTACATCTAAGTGATGTAATTTCCACTTGAATTGTGCTGCCATAGCAACAATTATCCGAATAGACTCTGCCCTTGCCACAGGTGAGAAGACCTCCTCAAAGTCAACTCCTTTTACTTGGCTGAAGCCTTTTACCACAAACCGTGCTTTGTACCTTGTAATTTTTCCAGAAATATCCCTTTTGATCTTGTATACCCACTTTACTCCAATAGATTTACATTTTTCGGGTAGCTTCACAAGCTCCCAAGTGGAGTTTTTTTCAATAGATTTTATCTCTTCTTCCATTGCTCTTCTCCATAATTTTTCTTTCATTGCTGACTTAAAAGATGCAGGTTCTTCATCAGTAAGAAAGCACGTTTCATCCTCTTCAATTTCCTGTGTTCCTTCATAAATATCTTGCACTGATCTAAACCTCTCTGTTTTGTCTTCTTCTGAGGACTAATCTTGTGCTCTATACTCTTCTGTAGGTACAGTAGATGTAATGATTGAGTCTTGATTTTCAGCTGGTACTTCAGATTGATTTACCAAGTTAATGGTTGAAAAGGGAGTGAGGTCAAAGCGTTGACCTCTCTGTTGGCTAAAATCCCAGCTATTGGATTCCTCAAAAATCACATCCCTGCTCACGGTTACCTTGAAATTCAGTGGATCAAGGCACGTATATGCTTTTGTACCACGTTCATATCCAATTAATATCATCACAGTGCCTCTATCCTCGAGTTTACTTATTTTGCTGGTGGTTTTCACATGAACCACCGATCCAAACACCCTTAGGTGATCTACTGACGGTGTTCTTCCACTCCATTTCTCATATGGAGTTTTCACATTTCAAACTCTTTGTGTAAGATCGATTTAAAACATAAACACAAGTGTTCAGTGCCTCTGCCCACAATTCTAGAGGCAAGTTCTTCTCTTTTAACATACTTCTAACACATGACATGATGGTCCGATTTTTCCTTTCCACTACTCCATTTTGTTGAGGAGAATATGGAGCAGTTAGCTGTCTTTTGAATTCCATTTAAATCACAGAAGCTATTAAATTCTTTAGAATTAAACTCCCCACCTCTATCTGTTCTAAAACACTTTAGTATTTCACCACTTTCGGACTCAGCTAAATTTTTAACAATCTTAAAATGCTGAAATGCTTCTGACTTTTCCCTCAGAAAGAACACCCACATTATCCGAGTAAAGTCATCAATAAGAAGGAAATAATACCTTCGATTTCCAATGGTTGAAGGTGTAATTGGACCGCATCTATCACCATACAAAAGTTCAAGTCTCTTTGTGGCTCGAAACGATGATGCAGATGGGAAAGAGCTTCAAGATTGCTTGCCTGCTACACAGCTTCTGCATAATCGATCCGAAAAATTAACATTAGGTAAGCCTCTTACCATATCACCTCTCCTCATGTCATCAATTGCACGGAAATTCTGATGACAGAGGCGATGATGCCACAACCACACTTCTTGATCCTCTTCTCTTGAAATTTGGCAGGATTCGGCAACATTCAAATTGAGTAGATACATACTACCCTTTGTTTTTTGAACTTGTGCAAATTGCTTCCCTTCTTTATCAACTATAGATAAAAAACCACCTCCTAATGTCGATATGAAACCATCTTCATCAAGTTTCCCAAGACTCAGAATATTAACCCTCAAGGAGGGAACATATAAAACTCCTTCAATTGTAATCTCTTCTCCATCCAAGTAGTTTAGGAGAATAGATCCTTTTCCTTCATACCTTACTGAAGACTCATCACCAAACTTAATAGAACCCTGTAGAGTTTCATCAAGAGAATAGAAGAATGATCTCTTACTCGTCATATGTGAACTTGCACCAGTGTCAAGATACCATGAATTCTTTGAGAGATTATCTTCCTGAGATCCTTGCAGTAAGAAGTCCTCAGTATAGGCCATGAACAAACTCGATTCTTCAATTAAGATGTTTGCAGCTTCTTCTCTTACTCTTGGCTTTTTCCCATTCTTACATTCATCAGCAAAATGCCCAAAATCTTGGCAATTATAGCACTGAACTATCGATTTATCGAAAGGTCTTCTTGAATTTTCTTGCTTCTGAACATCACTTACTTGGGTTTTTCCTCTGCCCTGATCTCTTCCCCTTCCTCTTCCTCTTTCTCTGCCTCTTCCTCTTCCGCGTGACATCTGTCCATCTTCCTGTCTTGTTTTCTTGAACTTACTC
Source organism: Lemna minuta (assembly GCA_024174645.1). Classification (NCBI taxonomy): domain Eukaryota; kingdom Viridiplantae; phylum Streptophyta; class Magnoliopsida; order Alismatales; family Araceae; genus Lemna; species Lemna minuta. The sequence goes on from CM044105.1 coordinate 2,801,768, forward strand.
ATCGCGCAGGACAAGAGAGCATGTTCTTCCTCTCTTGAGTCTCTCTCAGCCAGTCTCATTTCATGTACTTTCAATGACCCAATCGCTTCAACTAACGACATTGAGTCTAAGTCACCGAATTTCTCTAAAGAAAGCGTTAGGGAATCATACCTCGGCGGCATTGATCGTAAGAGTTTCTTCACCGCTTCTTTATCTTCCACCCTCTCTCCAAGTTGGCGCAATTCAAAGACAATTCTTGAAAATTTATCCGTGAATTCACTCACCTTGTCAGTCTTTTTCATTGAGAGATTCTCAAATTCTCTTCGGAGTCCTTGAGCTCTCGATTGGGCGAGACGATCAATTCCCACATGGAATGATCGAATTATCTCCCAATTTACCTTTGCTGTTTTCTTGATGTCTAATTGAATTTCAGATGATTCTGGAATTGCCGCTAGCATCGCTGAAAGAGCAAGCCTGTCCTTTTGCCTGTTCGTGTCAGTGCCAAGCACAGCTTCCCACAAACCTTGTGCATCAAGATGCATCTCCATTCTCATTGCCCAATGACGATAGTTCGTCGCGGTGAGTTGGGTTAGAGGCATCGGAGCGACTACCTCAAGCTTCTTGACCGCTTCACTGGTCGAAGCTCTCTCACCCTGAGCCACCACATCACCTCTTCTCGGCATTTTCCGCAGGTTTTACGAGAATCGGCGGCTCTGATACCACTTGTTAGAACACACTCTTACTCGTGAATAGAATCCGCCGAACACTCTCTTGAAATCAGGCGCTCTCTCAGATGTTCAAGAACAAGAAGATGGAGAACAAAGAATGATTCATTCACATTTCACACACTTACGTTTAACCGAAACGCCTTTGGTATTTAAAAGAAAAAAGAAACAGAAAGAACACTTAGAGTAAAACTGTAATAACGGCTTGTGGGTCCTGTCGTTCCTTCACTGGCCAATCTTGGCCGTTATAACAATCCACGCGGACGCTCCCGATTGAATCTTGGATCTTCTTTTGTCGCTGACGTAGGATGACAAACCAACGGCTTAGATCACTTCCTTCATCATCATTGTCACCGTCAGTCTTATTCTTCTCCGGCTCCTCTTCCTGGTTATTTGTTCTACTTCTTCTTACTAGTCATTTTCGGCTTCTTATTTTTCTTCGCCGGAAATCGTCATCATCCCATCATCCCCACAACCACCACCGTCATCATCTTCTTCTTCTCTGTTTCTTCCTCTTCATTTCTTCTTCTCCTGCTTCTTCCAAATAGCTATTTTTGGGTTCTCACCCTTTCTTCTCGGCCACTCATCATCCCATCAGTATTGTCATCATCATCATAATCATGATGAAAGGGAGAAGATGGAGGAAGGAGGGAGCGAGATAGAGAGGCTACCGGTGGTCGCACATCTTCACCCTACTCACTTCATTCAAAGACTTTGCTCAGTCAGTTTCCCCCCTCGTCAGTAGGAGAGAGAGAGGGAGAGATTTCTTCATCAGAGAGAAGAAACAAAAGACTAAGGATGGGGATGGAGGGAGGAAATAGTTCGTCTACTTCATCAAGAGAGAGGGCAATTTTCTGCTTATTTTCATGAAAGTGTGGCTGGGGTGGGAGAGAGAGAGAGAGTTCTTCATCACAGAGAGAAAAAAAGAGACATAGGATGGGGACGGAGAGAGAAGGTAGTTTTTCTGCTTCGGAGAGAGAGAGAGAGAGAGAGAAGAAAGAGAGAAGGTAGTTTTTCTGCTTCGGAGAGAGAGAGAGAGAGAGAGAGAGAGAGAGCGAGAGAGTAACTCTTCTGCTGATTCTCAAGAAAATCTGTCTGGGAGTTCTTCTTCGTCATGGGAGAAAGGACTTAGGATGGGGGTGGATGGAGAAAGTAGTTCGACTTCATCTAGATAGCGGGAACGCAATGCTTCCGCTGATTCTCAAAAAAGGCATGGCTGGGGAGGGGGAGAGAGAGGGTTCTTCTTCATCACATTGAGAAAACAAAAGACAAAGGATGAGGGTGGAGGGAGAAAGTAGTTCTTCGACTTCATCAAGAGAGATAGAGCGGAGGGAGATGTCGATTCCGCTTCCTCCCTCGGGATTAACCACTGTCTGCCGCGTGTTCTCGAGCGGAGGGAGACACAAGCCGACTCGACGTTTTCCGTAGCTCTCTCCTCCCCCTCCCTGTGATGAAAAAGGAGAGCTCTCTGTCTCCAACTAGTCTTGCAGGAGAATCAGTTGAATATTACGCTCTCTCCTCCATATGGATATACTTAGAACAAGTATAAGAACTACTTCGTCCCTCCCCCCTCCTCCCTCCCGGCGTCTCTTGTTTTCTCACTGTGATGGTGAAGAACTCTCTCCCCCCTCCTTCCCCATTCTTCTCTCTCCCGTTTCTCTCTCTCCTTCCATTGCTCCTGTACTTGCGTCTCTTTCTCTTTCTCTCTTCTTCTCTCTCTTTCTCACCATCTCGCGCAAAATCTCTCTTCCGCCGCCTCGCCCTCTCCTTGCCGCTTTCTTCCTTCGCCTTCTACATCGCCATCTCTCTTTCTTCTCCTCCCCTTCTTCCTCCTCTTTCCGCGCCGCACCTCCTTTCCCCATTCTTCTCTCTCCCGTTTCTCTCTCTCCTTCTGAATCGCCGTTCTGTCTCGATCTCTCGCACGCGAGCGGACGGAAGACAGAGTCTCTCTTCTCCCTCTCTCTCGCTCTCTTGCGCGCGAGTGGACGGAAGAGAGAGAGTCTCTCTACTCCCTTCCTCTTTTTATCTTACGCGCGCTAGCGGATGGAAGAGAGTATCTCTTCTCTCTCTCTCTTGCACTCGTGCATCTCCCCATCTCTCTCGCGCGGAATTTCTCCCTCTCTCTTGCCATATCTTTATTTTTCTCTTCTATCTCTCGCGTGCTCTTTCTTCTTCTCGCGCGTGTTGCTCTCATTCCTCTTCCTCGCACACTCTTTCTCTCTCGCGAGCGTGAGAACTTCTCCCGCCGCTTTCCTCTTTGTCTCCTCTCTTTCAGTCGCTTCATATCTTCTCTCGTGATTTCTCCGTCTCTGCTCCTTGCCATCTCGCTCGGAACCTTTCCTTGATGAGGACCTCAGCCCGAAAGTGCGCCACGCTCTTCATCTCCATGACGGCGAGCTCCCGCCCCAGACAGATCCGCGCGCCAGCATGAAAAACGGTGTACTTGAAGAAGTTCCCGTCCCGGTCGAGCCACCTCTCCGGACGGAACTCGAGACAGTCCTCTCCCCATATCTCCGTCATCCTTCCCATGGCGTACGCGTGGTACGTCAGCCTCGTGCCTTTCCTCACGAAGCTGCCGTCGGGAAGAAAATCGTCTTCCTGAGTGAATCTCGAGTCAAATTGCACCGGCGGGTAAAAATTCCGTGTGGTCTATAAATAGTGACAGATTTTACGCGTTAGCCTAAATTCCGAATACGGAATGCTTATAAGTACAATAACCTTAATACTAAGTCGTCTATGCGCTGCCACGTGGCCCTGAGTGCCACGTCGCAGCCTCGTGGCAGCGCGAGAGCAATTGCCCAGTTTTTGCCATCGCGAGATTTTCTTGAGAATCAGCAGAAGAATTAATCTCTCGCTCTCTCTCTCCCTCTCTCTCCGAAGCAGAAAAACTACCTTCTCTCTCCGTCCCCATCCTAAATCTCTTTTTTTCTCTCTGTGATGAAGAACTCTCTCTCTCTCCCACCCCAGCCACACGTTCATGAGAATAAGCAGAAAAATTGCCCTCTCTCTCTCTCTTGATGATGTAGAAGAACTATTTCCTCCATCCATCCCCATCCTTAGTCTTTTGTTTCTTTTCTCTGATGAAGAACTCTCTCCCTCTCTCTCCTACTGACGAGGGGGGAAACTGACTGAGCAAAGTCTTTGAATGAAGTGAGCAGGGTGAAGATGTGAGCCAGCAGGTCCACCGGTAGCCTCTCTATCTCGCTCCCTCCTTCCTCCATCTTCTCTCCTTTCATGATGATGATGATGACGACGACAATACTGATGGGATGATGAGTGGCCGAGAAGAAAGGGTGAGAACCCAAAAATAACTATTTGGAAGAAGCAGGAGAAGACGAAATGAAGAGGAAGAACCAGAGAAGAAGAAGATGATGACGGTGGTGGTTGTGGAGATGATGATGAGTTCCGGGGAAGAAAAATAAGAAGCCGAGAATTACTATTAAGAAGAAGTAGAACAAATAACCAGGAAGAAGAACCGGAGAAGAATAAGATTGACGGTGACAATGATGAAGAAGAAGAAGAAGATGAAGATGATGATGATGATGAAGACGATGATGAATGCCCGAGATGAAAGATATGACCCCAAAATCTAATATTTAGAAGAAGCAGGAGAAAGAACCAGGAAGAGGAACCAGTGAAGAAGATGATGATGATGCTGAAGAAGAAGATGATGTGATGATGAACATGATGAGCACCCGGGAAGAAAAATATGAACCGAGGGAGAAGAACCAGAGAAGATGAAGATGAACCAAGAAGGCAAAGGAAGAAGAACAGAAAAAGATGAACCAAGAAGGCAAAGTAAGAAGAACAGAAAAAGATGAACCAAGAAGGCAAAGTAAGAAGAACAGAAAAAGATGAACCAAGAAGAACCGGAGAAGATGAAGATGAACCAAGATGAAAAAGGCAAAGTAAATTACGATTTTAAGAAGAAGATAACCAGGGAAGAACAACCCAAGAAGACGAGAAAAAAAGAAAACTAAATTATGATCAAAAGATTACCAGAAACAGAAACGAAGATGTTGTCATCTACCCGCCATATCTCCGCCATCTCCAGAAGAGAGAGAGAGAGATCTTTACCATTATTCAACTAATAAAGCATAATTTAAACGTGAAACTACTTCTAATGGCTCCAGACACGCAAAGATTGATCTCATATCTGACTGCATCCCACCGAGAAGAAATCCTCCACCTTCCCGGAGAAATGCAATCCTCCAACCAGAGAAGTCAATCAATCTCCCTCTCCTACCCCCACCGTCACCAAAGAAAATTTCTCCGCATCTCTCCAAATCCTCTTTCTCTTCCTCCCCCTCAATCTCATCATTCATCTCCGAGCACCCTCTAAATTAATCGGATCCTGAATATAAAAGACTTAAAAAAAAGGAGAAATCAAAAAGACAAGATATAGAGAGAAAAATCACGGATTCTGAGAGAGAATTGAACAAACTACCAAAATCCAAACTTCTAAAATTAAATCTAAGCATAAATGATACATTGCAAAAATCCAGTCCACTTAACTTCAAGTCGCTGAGAAATCGGCTTAATTAGTCGATGCAAATATAGTAAATCCAAAAAAAAAACTACTTTCAGATCAAGACCTCCAATCTCAACGGTAAGACTTCTGGTAGCGAGCGCGGGCGCCGCGCCCCCCAAATTTCTTTGGCTCGCATCTTCTCGGGTCCGCCACAAGAAGAGTCCTGTCGTACCTCACCAAGATGTCCTTGATCTCCTTTTTCGCCTGCTCGTCGACGTATTTCTGGTAGAAAGCGACCAGCGCTTTGGCGATGCTCTGGCGGATGGCGTAGATCTGAGAAACGTGGCCTCCGCCTTTGACGCGGATGCGCATGTCGACACCGGCGAAAGCGGTGGCGGCCGAGGAGGAGGATAGGTTCGTAGGCCTTGTACCTGAGAATCTCCGGCTGGACGAGCTCGATCGGGGACCCGTTGATCTTGATCAGGCCGCGGCCGCGCTTGCAGTAGGTCACGGCGACGGCGTTCTTCTTACGGCCGAAGCACTGCACAGATTCCACGGGCGCCGCCATGGTGAACAAGAGGACGTTCGTAGGCAAAGGACGATGTCTGGTATTTATATACGCGATTAGGGTTTTGGAGCCCTATGGATTCTCCAAAACCGACCCGGATCACCCGAAAACCGAACCGAACCGACACCGGCGGTGACCAAAAAAGTCAAACCGAAGGCTTCGGTTCGGTTTCCGTTTGACTATTTTCCCGCGAGAGATATAATTTCTTCCCCCGCGCGATGGAGAGAGAGAGAGGGGAGAGAGAGGGGAAGGGGGAGGGTGAGTGACAGAATTTAATGGCGGAAGGTAACGCAGCGGGGAGAGAGGGAGGGAGAAGGAGAAAGAGAGAGGGAGGTAGGGAGGGCGCGAGAGAGAGAGAGAGAGAGGGAGGGGGGGGGGGAGAAAGGGAGAAAGGGAGAGAGAGAGAGAGCGAGGAAGAGACGAGAGGGAGGGAGGGAGAGAGAGAGACAGAGAGAGGGAGGGAGATATAAATAAAAATATCAATTTCCAATTATCCAACAAAAATATCATTTGCCGTTCGATTTAAAATAAAACAAATAATTCATCAGAGATATAAATAAAGTCAACGGCTTTATAAATAAATTTAAAAAGGACGTGTTGACCACGCCTCTTATTTTCCTGAAAAATTTATTCATATTAAAATAAACATTCATCCACTAGGACGACGGGTGACGAGTCGGCTTCTGTCTCCCTCCGCTCGAGTACACGTGGCAGACAGTGGTTAATCCCGAGGGAGGAAAAGTCAACGGCAGTCCACGTGGACCAATAGGCGGGGGAGCTGTTTCCGTCTGGAGATGGCGGAGATATGGCGGGTAGATGACAACATCTTCGTTTCTGTTTCTGGTAATCTTTTGATCATAATTTAGTTTTCTTTTTTTCTCGTCTTCTTGGGTTGTTCTTCCCTGGTTATCTTCTTCTTAAAATCGTAATTTACTTTGCCTTTTTCATCTTGGTTCATCTTCATCTTCTCTGGTTCTTCTCCCTCGGTTCATCTTTTTCTGTTATTCTTACTTTGCCTTTTTCATCTTATTCCTTCTCGGTTCATCTTCATCTTCTCTGGTTCTTCTCCCTCGGTTCATATTTTTCTTCTCGGGTGCTCATCATCTTCATCATCGCATCATCTTCTTCTTCAGCATCATCATCATCATCTTCTTCACTGGTTCTTTCTCCTGCTTCTTCTAAATATTAGATTTTGGGCTCATATCTTTCATCTCGGGCATTTATCATCGTCTTCATCTTCATCTTCTTCTTCTTCTTCATCATTGTCACCGTCAATCTTATTCTTCTCCGGCTCTTCTTCCTGGTTATTTGTTCTACTTCTTCTTAATAGTCATTTTCGGCTTCTTATTTTTCTTCCCCGGAACTCATCATCATCCCATCATCCCCACAACCACCACCGTCATCATCTTCTTCTTCTCTGGTTCTTCCTCTTCATTTCGTCTTCTCCTGCTTCTTCCAAATAGTTATTTTTGGGTTCTCATCCTTTCTTCTCGGCCACTCATCATCCCATCAGTATTGTCGTCGTCATCATCATCATAATCATCATGAAAGGAGAGAAGATGGAGGAAGGAGGGAGCGAGATAGAGAGGCTACCGGTGGACCTGCTGGCTCACATCTTCACCCTGCTCACTTCATTCAAAGACTTTGCTCAGTCAGTTTCCCCCCTCGTCAGTAGGAGAGAGAGGGAGAGAGTTCTTCATCAGGGAGAAACAAAAGACTAAGGATGGGGATGGAGGGAGGAAATAGTTCGTCTACTTAATCAAGAGAGAGAGAGAGAGAGAGAGAGAGAGAGAGACAGAGAGAGGGCAATTTTTCTGCTTATTCTCATGAAAGTGTGGCTGGGGTGGGGGGGGGGGGAGAGAGAGAGAGTTCTTCTTCAGAGAAAAAAGGAGACATAGGATGGGGACGGAGAGAGAAGGTAGTTTTTCTACTTCATCGAGAGAGAGAGAGAGTAATTCTTTTGCTGATTCTCAAGAAAACCTGTCTGGGTAGGCGGAGAGAGAGAGAGAGAGTTATTTTTCGTCTCTAGGAGAAAGGACTTAGGATGGGGGTTCGAGGGAGAAAGTAGTTCGACTTCATCTAGATAGAGGGAAAGCAATGCTTCAGCTGATTCTCAAAAAAGGCATGGCTGGGGAGGGGGAGAGAGAGGGTTCTTCTTCATCATATAGAGAAAACAAAAAACAAAGGATGAGGGTGGAGGGAGAAAGTAGTTCTTCTACTTCATCAAGAGAGATAGAGGACACTTCTTCTGCTGATTCCCAAGAAAGTCTGGCTGGGGAAGGGGGGAGAGAGTTCTTCTACATCACAGTGAGAAAACAAGAGACGCCGGGGGGAGGAGGGGGGAGGGACGAAGTAGTTCTTATACTTCTTCTAAGTATATCCATACGGAGGAGAGAGCGTAATATTCAACTGATTCTCCTGAAAGACTAGTTGGAGACAGAGAGCTCTCCTTTTTCATTACAGAGAGAACAGACGATTGAAAGAAGGGAGGGGGAGGAGACAGAAAAATAGTTCTTTTACTTCTTCTCTACGGATAATGTAATTCTTCGACTCTCAAGAAAGAGAGGGAAGAGAGAGAGATGCGCTCTTTTTCATCACTCTGAGAGAAAAAAGACACAGAAGAGAATGGGTTAGGAGAGAGAAAAAAATTCTTGCTCTACTTCTTCGTCATGGGTAGACTAATTCTTCTACTGACTCTCCAGGAACAGAGAGACAGAGAGAGAGAGAGAGAGAGCTTGTTCTTGTCCTTAGTCTTAATGTTCTTGTGGTTGACAGAGCAAGTGCAGTATGCTGGAAATGGAGAAAGGGGAGCGAGGAGATCGTTGGGGAGGAGAGAGAGACTGAGCTTCACCGGATACCGGATGGATGATGATTCCACTGCCCGTCTTGTCTCCTCTGCCTACAGCCTGCGTGATCTTGACATGTAATTCTTCCATTATCATCATGATCATCATCATTTTTTTCTTGTTCGTCAACATCATCGTTATCCTATTTTTCATCTCCATCACCACCGCCATCATCTTCATTATCATCATCTTCTTCTTCTTCTTCTTCTTCATATTTGTCTTCTTTTTTTTCTGTATTGTCATCATCATTATTATCATCCTCATACTCTTCTTCTTCTTCATTTCCTTCATCATCATCATCATCTTCTCCTCCCACATCAGAATCATCTTCATCATCAACCTCTTCCTATTCTTCCAAATAATTCCCCATCGTCAGGATCATCATAATTTTCTTCTTCATGTAATCATTTGATCATCTTCATCTAGCAAACAGTCCATCATCATCATCATCGTCTCCTTCTCCTTCTTCTTCTTCAACAGCATCATCACATTCATCTTCTTTTTCATCTTCTTCTTGCCCTCCTTAATCATTATTTCATTATGTCATAATCATCATTGTCATCTTCTTCCTCTTTATCATCATTATCTTCTTCTTCCTCTTATTCTCTAAATAGTCCATCTGCATCATCATCATCATCATCATCATCACCTTCTTCTTTCTTCTTTTAAAGAATTCACAATATTCATCATCATCCTTATCGTCTTATTGTTTTATAGAATTCACTCATCATTATCATCATCATCTTCTTCTTCTCTTAAAGAATTCATAATCTTCATAATTATGATCATCATCTTCACCTTAGTCCAGTCAATCCATCATCATCACAGGCATCTTCATATCTTTTCTTCTTATTCATCATCATCAACATCAATGACAACATTGATATCTTCTTCCTCATTTAAGGAATTCATCTATCTTCATCAATCTGTCTATCTATCTATCTATCTATCCCTATCCATCCATCCATCTATATATATATCCATCTGTTGAACCATTTGATCTACTTATCTATCTTTTGATTTCCATGAAAGCCTTCCATGTCCCTATGAAAATTGATCGTAGAATATTGCAACTTTTATCAGATCTCGCAGCTGTTGGGGATGTCAGATCACAGATAATGGGCTGTACAAAATATCATTGGCCAGATGCATCGGAAAGCTGACTGCTATTTCTCTATGGGGCATGTCAGGCATCACAGATGATGGTGTAATTCAATTGGTACCCAAACTTTCATCATATTTCACATAGACCCCCTAAATTGTATATTCAATTTTTTTGATATTATATTCAAAATTCAATTAAGTTTAATAAGTAATTTATCTCTACTTTCAGGTGAAGAATGCAAGATCACTGCAGAATCTGAATGTGGGGGGCACTTTCATCACCGATGAGTCGCTGTCGGCAATTGCCATCAATTGCCCTCATCTGAAGGTAAATTTATCATTTCTGAAGTTTTTTACAAGAATTTTCCCATTTGTAGTAAAAACACTGACCCATCAATAATTAGATTTTTTAAGAATTACTGTCTTTCCCTTATTTTATTGTATCTGTTTCATGAGTATTTTAAAAGCAATTTTCTCTGAAATAATGTGATATGATCCGTCAGGATCGTCTACAGAGAGGAGGAAGAGAGTACTCAAGAGAAGAATGAAAAATTAACATAGACCCCCCAAAATGATCGACATCCCAAAACCCTACGCTTCGGCGTATTTTCTACCCCTTAAACCCCAGACCCATTAACCCGTTGACCCAAGGTTCATATCACAACTCTAATATTCCATGGGTACTTGCTATTAGTACTCAATTTTTTGAAAAGAATATGCATCTCTTCATGATGGAAATGTAGAGTCAATTTTTTTGGGTGGGTTCTTCCCGATTTGACCGGGTAATCTCAAATTAGGAAGTGTTACTTGCTTTGTGATGTGATCCGGAAACATAAGTTTTTAATGAACATGCATCACCTGTGGAATGGCAATGCAATCTGATTGTCGTGATCATGATGGAAAATTGGTCGATTAATGGATTTGATCGATCAACCAATGTTGATCACGATTACTGAGACAATCAGAGTGAGGGAGAGGGAGATCTGATCAGCAATTAGACTGCCGATCAGGGAACGAGCTGGAGCAATCACAGTTCAGCTTAGTAACTAGAATGGAAATGTATTGTAGAAATTTAAAAAAAAAATGGTGGAGACAAGTCTTCACCCAAACCCTCTACATCCCGAAGCTTCCATTTCTCCCACTCATCAAACCTTTTTTTTTTCCTCATCAAATTCCATTGGGTATGAGAAATTTCTTTTCAGAATTTTGGGTACCTTCTTCATAGTTCAAAATTCCTTCATATTTTTTTAGCATGATGATGATTCTGGGTCTGGATGGAACAGGCAATTGTGCTGTGGTGCTGTCGGCATGTGACTGAAAAGGGAGTAGTGAAGGTAGTGAGCAAGTGCAAGGAATTGCAATCAGTCAACGTTTGGGGAGTCAGGCTTCCAAGAGACTGCCTGTTAGCACTCCTAGCTATCAGCCCTGCCCTTCAGATTAAGCCTGCCTCTCTCCAGCTCACTCTCCTTTCCACTGCTCCTTCTCTTTTCGTTGCCTAGCTCCCTTTCTCTCTCCTTCCCACTGCCCCTTCTGTATTCGTTGCTGAGCTCCCTTTCTCTCTCCTTCCCACTGCTCCTTCTCTATTTGTTGCCTAGCTCCCTTTCTCTCTCCTTCCCACTGCCCCTTCTGTATTCGTTGCCTAGCTCCCTTTCTCTCTCCTTCCCACTACCCCTTCTGTATTCGTTGCTGAGCTCCCTTTCTCTCTCCTTCCCACTGCTCCTTCTCTATTCGTTGCCTAGCTCCCTTTCTCTCACCTTCCCACAGCACCTTCTTTATTCGTTGCTGAGCTCCCTTTCTCTCTCCTTCCCACTGCCCCTTCCCTGTTCGTTGCTTAGCTCCCTTTCTCTCTCCGTCCCACTGCCCCTTCTGTATTCGTTGCTGAGCTCCCTTTCTCTCTCCTTCCCACTGCCCCTTCTCTATTCGTTGCCTGGCTCTCTTTCTCTCTCTACAACGACCCCTGTACATTTGAACTGTGGACTACTCTCGTGGGAATTTCTTGTTCCCCATCCTGAAATGTATATTCTCAGACTCACACTCCATCCCATTTACCCTCCAAGCAATTACCCCCCCTTTCTCTCTCTACAGTCTACTCCGTCGTCGAATTGAAGTTCTTGCCCCCCTTCTCTCTGTACCAATTTATATTTGAATTGTTGGGATTTATTTGAATTGTATATTCCCTCTCTCTCTCAGAGCATGCGTTGTTCTTTCTTTAGACAGAACTCATGGGGCACCTTCACCTCTCTCTCTCTCTCTCTCTCTCACACACTTTCTCTCACTCTGTGACTTGCAATGCTGAGCAGCAAGGCCTTTGGTAGAAGAGAATACGCTCACGGTAGAGAGAGAAACTCAACATACTTATGTAGAGAGAGAAAGTGAGAACATTTTCCTTTGAATTAGATTCATAAGTACAATGTGGCTCGCATTGTAGGAATAGAGAGAGAAACATAGAACCTTAGAAATATTTAACAACAAAATTAGAGAGAGAAAGTCGAGAGTTGAAGGTTTCCGGTTGGTTGGCAAAATGAATCTATTTGCAGTTGAATGTCAGCAAAATGCTCGCCTTAATGGCATCAGCTCACAGGAGAGATTCAAAAACTGTGAGCACCATTGCGAGACATCTCATTACAAAACTCTCAGAGAGGAGAGAGAGAGAGAGCAAAAGAGTGTGTGAGAGAATGATACAGTATGCGTGTATGAGAGAGAGAGAGAGTGAAATAAAGATAGTTTGAGAGAGATGATGGTTGTGTCAGAGAGAGCGAGAGAGAGAGTGAAATAGAGATCTTGTGTGTGATGAGAGAGAGACTGATTGTTCGTGAGAGAGAGAGAGAGAGTGTGAGAGAGAAAGATACTGGGTGGGAGGGTGGTTTTGTGTGTGTGTGTGAGAGAGAGAGAGAGATCAAGAGGTGGTAAAGAACTGCCGCAGCCATGGGTTACCAGCAGACTCTCTCTCTAGATTGGACCTCAGCCTACAAATCTCCTCAGAGGCCTGAGCGGGATCCATCCGGTCAAGGGGCAAACTGGAGAATTCCTGCAGGAACCGATGGGCCTGCTCTGCCCCTCTCGTCACTTCGTCACCACTCCAACACTTTCTCCTCTTATTGGGCTCCACCTGGAATGAGAAAGAATTATCCACAATCTCTTTTTTAAAAGAGGAAAGTTTTTATATTTGCAATAATTTTCAGATTAGAAATCAATTAAAACAAACTGAAAACGATCGGCCCATTATTTAATGGGCTTTATGGGTCCAGTAAAGCCCATAAAGGGTAGGTGCAACCATCTCTATCTCTTCTTGGGAGGGAAGACCGTTTGATCACCGATTTCAGGTGATCTTCCTCTGTAACTTTCCAAAAAAATTATTCTCTCTCTAAAACTTTGTCGAAACCCACTCTTTCTAAAACTTGACAGAGTCCATGTTCAATCTGGGCCGTTAGATCGGTGTCCTATCTCTCTCCTCTCTCTTAATCCATTTTGAAAACATATTTCTCTCTTTCTCTCTCCTCTCTCTGATTACATCATCCTCGACCCTAGGCAATCAATCACTAGGCCCGCAGGAAGATCGACTGAATGACAGATCCCTCAATCATGATCAATCTGTCCATCTATAACAATTTCAGATATAGGGCCTTTGAAACGAATGGACATCCATTCGCCTCAGTTGCTCCATTTAGAAGAAGGAATGAGAAAGGAAGAGGGAGAGAGAGATCAGATATAGAGCTCATGATGTCAATACCTATGTGATGAATGGATATCCAGTTATCACATTTGGCCCATTAAGAAGATGGAATGAGAGTGAGAGAGAAAGAGAGAGAATACAAATGCAGGCATTAACATCATAGCCCTACATCTGAGTTCTCTCTCTCTCTATCTCTCTCTCTCTGTCTCCTTTCTCATTCCATCTTCTTAATGGGCCAAATGCGGCCATGGATGCCCAATCGTCACAAAACCTTCAAACTCAGATTCCTACAGGTAATATATCACTGAGGACAATCATCAATAATAAAACTATACGAGCATCAAATAGTAATATAAGAGAGAAGATATGATGAATAACCTCTTCTGAGTCAACAGGACAGTCAGCTGAAGAGAAATCTTCCAGCTCCTCAGCTTTGGATCTGGCCAGAGCAACAACGCTTGGAGGGAAGTTGGCAAATTCTGCCACGTGGATCCCAAAACTTTGATCGCAGGCTCCAGGCTCAACCTGAATCAACCAAAAAGCCAAAATTAAAGTAAGTTAATACTCAAAAGAAGAAAATTCAATTTAAATAGAAAATTTGCTGGTAAAATATAAATGACTAGCAGGTTTATTATTTATACAAAAGAATTACTAAAATTATCCCTTTCTTCAAATTATTATTGGCCTTTCTAAAATGCCCGCCAGTGGGTATGCCAACATGCTTCATTACAGAGACTGAGATTTATCGAATTCCAAAAGACAAGAATCTGTGATAGAGAGAGAGAGAGAGAGAGAGAGAGAGATACTGCAGAACAAACCTTACAAAACACGGTCCATTTCAGAGAGGGAATGCAAAACTTACCTTATAAAGATGGTATACATTCTATGTGTGACGGAAGAGGTAAGTTCTTACTTACCTTACACAGGATGGTCAACGAGAGAGAGAGAGAGAGAGAGAGGAAAAAGTAAACTTTTAACATGGTCAACTTGAGAGAGAGAGAGAGAAGATGAAGTAGAAGAAACCTTTTAACATGGTCAACTTGAGAGTGAGAGAGAGAAGAGGAAGACGAAGGAACCTTTTAACATGGTCAACTTGAGAGAGAGAAGAAGAAAAAGAAGAAGACGAAGAAACCTTTCAATAAGGTCAACTTGAGACAGAGAAAAAGAAGAAGAAGAAGAAGAAGAAGAAGAAACCTTATAACATGGTCAACTTGAGAGAGAGAGAGAGAGAGAGAGAGAGAGGGAAAGATCTAACCTTTAAGGCATGATAAACTGGCAAAAGAGAAAAATGAACTTATGCAAATCAGTACACTAGAAAGGGAGAAGGGAAAAAAGCCAGCATTAATAACAAATCTCATAAAGCACGTTCAACTAGCGAAGGAAAGAATGAGGAACACGCCTTATCACGCCCAATCAATCACTGTGAGGGAGGGAGAGAGCAGACCTTATAGAGCATGGTCAACTTGCGATTGGATGGGTCGATGTGGGCCCCAACATGATAGTTTGCTACTCCATGAATTGCTTTAGATTGAGAAGTAAAATTGATATCTCCATGAGCTAATGCAGTGAGTTCATGAAAGTGGGTTGCAAATAGGGTTGGAGCTTTGATAAACTCCACTATGTGCTCACAGATGGCCCATGCCAATCCTGAAAAATGAATTAAATTACCAAAATAACAAATACCATAATCAGAAGAATATAAGGTAAATCCGAAGAAAAGATTTTAAAAAATGGAAAATCAAGGCAACCTTTTATAACCAGAGAAAGACCTACAAAATGGAAACCTAAACAAATGACATACCAAATCCGTCATAAGTGGAAGTGCCCCGGCCCAATTCATCAATAATAATAAGGGAATTTTTGGTAGCGCCTTTCAAGATTGATGCTGTTTCAAGCATCTCTTGCATAAAAGTAGAAACCCCTCGAAGCTGTAAATGAATAGACAAGATGAAGTTTCACATAGATAACATGCTAATGTTTGCATGGCAAATTTGATCGATAAAAATTTTGAAAGCATAGATGAAATTAACATGTCACTCTAGACTAGGGATTAACATGTACCAGTTATGAAGATAGGAATCTGATTGTTGCTTCCAATGTGAAATAAAAGAGATATAGATGACGTGTCGAGGGTGAACGGGGAGAGAAAGATGATGTTCCAGCAAAGAAGACAGATGGAGCAAGGAAGACAAAGAGGATGTGAGAGGGACAACGCTGACTGAGAGGAGAGATAGAGAGAGTGAGAGACAGAGAGAGAGAAGGGCTAAACCCTGAGGGAAGAGAGCAACTTCACAATACTTCCATACCAAAAAGAAGAATCCATCCCCCTTATTTATAATCATACACGGGGTTTCCTTACAATTAAAGGGTCAGAGTAGGAAAGCCTGAAGAGGGTCTTATCACATACATATTGTGTGCATATACAACAAGGCTTTATTGATCGAATGCTTGAGAACAAGATCTTAATAGATTAATCTATCACCCTGTCAGGGCCTTAAAACTGGTAGATCAGATATGGATCAATTAATAATCAATCTGGGCCGTCTGATCTTTCTTTGGATAAAGCTGATATTCCCAGTCATCCTATTTTCAAGCACAGAGAGAGAGATGGAGTGTAGATGCCACAGGGACTGCTTGATCTCCAGGTTATACTGAGCTCCTCATGGTCCATTATGTTATAAGTCAATCATCTCAATCACTTCAATCGAGCAGCTATCAGACAGGCTACGGAAGGGCAGTGACAGTCACATCATCATCATCAACAGATCATGACGATCCAACCAGTCTATGGTTGCCCATCATCCTTGTTAGATTCTTAAAGGTGATCTCAAACTTTCTAACAGAAATCCTTATATGATGTCCATGGAAGCCCAATTGGAGTACCTTTCACACTATTTTTTACTTCTCTATTTTCCCTCCCAACATCTCTCTCGAGCAGAGACATGCCTGCTTAAAGTTTTCATGGGTCAGAACAAGACTGTCATGAGACGATGTAGACCGTAAAGATGTTAGAGACACATTTCTATTCTAACCTTCATTAGAAGGTAATTGTAAGGACGGCCCTTCTATCGCCTATCAGATCACAATTTCAAAAAAACTTACTGTTCGGATCACCAAACACAATCCAATAACTATGTTGATCCATTCTAATCGTAGATCAGATCAGATCAGATTCCAATCAGTGATTGCTGTTCCCCAGTCAGCGCTTCTCCTCTCCAGCCCTCTGGACAGATCTTGTTGGCACTCCTTCCATGCTGCCATCTTACTTCATCTAGCTCCCTTCACCTTTGTCATCTCCTCTAGACTCATCTGTTCAAATATTCAAAGTTACAATCTGATAGAACCCCAATGAGGGAATTGTGATCGGTAGCAGAGCCACCTGGGGAGATCATTCTCTTGCATGACTCAGAAAATCAATGGTCTGGATGAAAAACGGGAGTCCAAGGTAGACGTATTGTTGTCGCCGACGCATCAAATGAAGAAACAACATTTTGGCTACAATCAGAAATAGCAGACACTCCAGAGAGATCATTAGCAGATGCTCAAACAACTGAAGACCACTTCATCTGTCCTGGGTATGATTCTTCAACAACAAAGTACCTTAACTAGCTCCATCTGACAATCTTGGACCCACACCATCAACTGCATCATCTGTTTGGCCAACCAACCAAGAGATCTTGAGGAGTTCCATGATTTGTCTTCATGATTGCCGTGGAGAGGGGCAACTTCAGGCATCCGAGGTACCTCTTTCTGAAATTCTCCCTCAGATCAATGATCATACTCATCAATCATCCAATCGAGGCGATTGATGATCACAATCACCTGTTTGTGCATTAGACAGAGATGGGGTGTCAGAGAGATGGAGCAGAGAGGAGAGGATGAGAGGGAATGTGCTAGAGATCCGGAGAGATAAAACTGGCAGGAGAGAGAGAGAGAGCATATGCGAGAGTGAATATGTCAGAGTGATAGAGCCGGTGAGAGAGAGGCAGAGTGAATGTGTCAGAGAGATAGAGCTGTTTAGAGAGAGAGAGAGAGTGCACATGTAAGAGTAAGCTTGCAAGAGACCAAGTGTGACAGAGCAAGTAAGTTTTGAAGACCCGACTCCATCCCCGGAGACACAAGGAGCAAGACAACTAAAAACTTAGATATTTGGGTTGATATTAGAACAAGCAATCTTTTTCGCCCAATTTCTTTGCTGCTTTCAGGTGACGTGGGCGGAAAGCTGCGAAAAGTTTGGACAAAGAAGATTGCTCATCCTAATATCAACCCAAGATTCAAAGTTTTTTGTTTCATACTCCTTGTGTCTCAAGCCATTGACATGAGTTTTTAAAGCTAAATTTTTCTCTAACATTTGCTCTCACATGCACAAATTCTCTCTCTCCATCTATCTTCTTTCTCTGCAGAGAGAATATTGATGGGAAAATCAGATCACTGAATTGTCAGGTCATTGAGCTGGTGATTCGACCGTGTACAAAGGGCTAATTCATATTTTTAAAGTTTCAAAGGAAGATCACCTGAAAGTGGTGATCACTGGTACAAGTACCCTCTTCTTCCTACCCAAGATGTCCCCATCCCTGGACTGCCCAAGCCTGGGCACCCTTTAATACTGGAGTTCATCTCACCCCGGCATCCCTCTCCCCAGGGAGTTACCCATCCCTGCAATGCCTAAGCCTGACTAGGTTTTACCCTGGAGTTCTTCTCCACCACAGAGCCCCTCTTCCTAAGAGGTCACCCATCCCTACACTGCTCAAGCCTGAGCACACTTAACTCTGGAGTTCCTCTCCACCCCCAAGTCCCTCTCCTACTGAAGAAGACCACTGGGCTAAACTCACATCCTGTTCAGTCAAGGTCTTTATACTTTCACTCTCCTCTGTTAGCAGTACAAAGAAAAAGAAACCAGTAGTATGATCACAGGGGACAAGCTGTTTAAATGTCCAATTTATATCATACAGAACAAGGGCGAACGATGTTTCAAGAAAAGTAAAGGTAACTAAGGAGTTGATATTTTTCTTATGATAGAAAAAAGACCTGGCAATCACCAGCCCCAACACGAGCAAAAATGCAATCACGAATGCTAACGCTTGCTTTGTCACATGGAATATAAGAGCCAACTTGCGCCATCAAAATATTAACACCCACCTGAAAGATGACAGGGATCATCAAAACATAAAAGGGGAACCCAAGGAATAAGAGAAGACTGTACACAAACACTGGATCTGATGGGTCCCATTCCCAGATGATTTATGAGAGGATCCGATGAGACTATTATGATGGAAGAAGCCCACAGTGGGGACTTTTTGAAGAGAGGAGGCCTACAATTGCAGGAGAGAAGGAGATTGGCTTACTTGAACTACCCATTTCTCCCCGTCTATGGTGTGAACACTCTATAAATAACATTCTTCTACTGAGATCGGTTTTCTTTTGGAGCATGCCAGCGCAGGAGTACAATCAGGATCATAAAATGAAACTAGTTCGAATTATAAATTGATGGAACATGAAAACCATCCTGGTCATCGGAGGTTGACCTATTTACTTGGAATAATTCTGACCCTATATGTGACTACAGTAACTGATCTGCTTTCATAATTTGTAGTTTACCAGAAGGGTATTCTAGCCTTTATGTATTCATAAATTACTCTTACCTCTCGTCAGTCTACTCAGAGATTATGGACCCATATTGAATTTGGACCACATGGAGAAATGTGTCAAAATCCTAGCAGCAGATGGTGAGAGATGATGATATGGAGATAAGGGCCGCAGGGAAAAGACCCCACTGTCCTGAATTAGTGTAAAAGGCCCTTTAAATAACAGTATAAGAGTGAATGGTTGTAACAATAGCATTAAAAATATGCATAACATATAAGATGAAAGTTCTTTTAAATATATAATATTACAAAAATAAGTGTAATCTTTTATTCACTTATTGACATCTCACACTTCTAAGGCTATCTATTTCACAAGATGGAGTTTCAACAGCAGAACTGGGGTAGAAAAACCAAACGATGAAGATAATTATCATAAAGGTTATTCAGTGACACAGAATAAGAAATAAAACACACCTGTCGAATAAATGTGGATTTTCCACCCATGTTTGGCCCTGTAATGATCTGAAACCAACTTCTTCCACGGGCCTAATTAAATAAAACATACAAGATAATAAGAACCTTACCATTTATATAAGAAACAGTTCAATTCCAAAAGGAATACTCACGAGGATACAATCATTTGGTATAAAATTTACGCAGTCTTGAGCCTCAACACACGGGTGTCTACTTCCTTCAAGAATAATATCCCCTTCGTCCTGAAAATTATATTTTGTGTTTGAGGAATACCTGTCACCAGAAAAAGCTATTTACTGAAGGAAATTTCTTGATTTTTACTGAGGATGTGATGTTGGGCCTTGTATAAGGAGTCGGGGAGCTGACAGCCAAGTCAGCGAAACTTAGTAGGACGTCTAATTCAGATAAGATGCCAGAAAATGCTTCAAAGACCTGTAATTACATCTAATTAGATAGAAAAATAAAACTTACATATAGAAAAAAGTGAATTCAGTAAGGAAGTCAAGGCTTGAAAACCTCTGAAAAAGTAACCGATGTGTCAACCACACGAAGAACAATTTCCTTCTGGCATTTTGAGTAGGCGTCAAGAACCATTTGGTAATGATCTCCCAGTTTTTTAAGCCTCGAGTTTGTAAATTTCACCCCATCTTTTCGGGTTTCTATAATTGTAAAATTGTTGTTAAGCTTTCTTCTTACTTTTTGCTCTTCTTTTTTTGTAATTCTGAAGACGTGACCATATTGTGCACCCTTATCCAGTTTTAGGGTCTTATCAACGATTAGATCAAGATCTTCAGCTGTCTGCCGGTGTAAATTTTGTATTTGCTTTTCAACTTTATCAAGCTCATCTTTCAGCTCTGATAAATTTTCATCATAATCGGATGATATCATGAGTTCTCCATTATCCAGCTGTTCCAGATCAATAGCAACTTCAACAAGAGCAATAAATTTACACAAGTGGTCCTCATCCATCCAGTATTCCAAGGGATCCAAATACTTCTCTTTGATTAATAGGGAAAACTGCCCATCATACTCCTTCAAGACGTCTTTGATATGTGGAAGCCTAATGCTTGACTGAATAAAAAAAAAAAGAGTATCTTTTTAGATGACATAAATAATACCAGAAGAGATCAATGTATTACCTGATAAAGTTTTATTACGGGCTGCAGATTAGCAGATTTCTTCCTCAGAGTATTGGTCAACCGTTCGATATCTGAGATTCTTTTTAAGTGTTGCCTTAATCCCTGCCGGAGAGCGGAGTCCTCAACAAAAGCTTGAACTAAATTCAATCTACAATTTATCCCATCCACATCAAGCAAAGGCTGTTTCAGCCATCTGTTCAACAATCTCTTACCCATGCCAGCCGTACATGTTCTGTTCATCAGTCCAAAGAGACTAAAATTCTTGTTTGCGTCAGTTTTACTCTCGAAAACATTTAATGCCTTCATAGCAGCAGAATCTAATCTCATGTATTTATCGAGATTGTATTTATGGATGGTATAATTCCCATAATTACGATCATCCCCAAGAATATCAACGTAAGAGAGTAATGCCCCCAAAGCCCCCAATGCACAATTGAACTCAGAGAGCAAATCTTTGACGGGTTCAATCGAACCTCTAACTACTCTACTAAGATCTTGAACCAAGTCCCTTGACTTAAATTCGGCTTTCTTTCTTTCAGTTAACAGAACACTACACCTTATGAGAGCATCATGAAGGGTCTTAGTCAGCGGAGACTTCCCACTCTCCATAGGCACTAGACATTCCTTGCATCCGACAGCCATTAAGACTGACTCCACATTAGTGAACTGGCTATCATCAAGAAATTCAGTTATGCCGATTTCCCACTTTGACGTATCTATAAAACTCAACCCCACTGTTAGCTGATTTTCAAGGAAGTTGGTGGATAGAGCAACTATCACAGGCGAGTCTTGCATTTCATTATTGGCAAACAAGATCTCTTCAAAGTTTCCTAGCTTTCCAGGAGTTCCAGATTTGGTCAACCGCCAGTTTGCCCCACTGCCTTCGTAGACTTCCAAAGTATGATCATTTCTCTCTAGAAGGAGATCACGGGCAATTGTTTCAAACATGTTCTTGCTTACAGTGACACTTGAAATACCATCTGAGCTACTGCCAAGCTGTCTTAATGCACTCGAAGTATGATAATATGTCTTGGAAATGAAAGTTGCATTATCTCCATGAACAGTATAGTAGTCCTGAAAAACCACAATCAAGTGCCGCATTATTAACTTTCAACCAAACTGTAAAATAGTGGACTACTATAACCACACGGATTTCATACTTCCAACAGACACCACAGTTTTCTAAGAGAAAAAAAATCTCTGAAAACCCAAATTAAACAGCTTCGGGATAAATAAATTATGTTTTTTATACTTCTCTTTAATACGTCACAATTACATAGGTTCAACGAATTTCCACCATTATTAAGAGTGGGAAAATTGTACAGGTTCACATCATGTCTGGGCATAAACGGCATAACCAATGGAACACCTTACAATCCACTTCAGGACTAATAGAATCCAATTAATGTCACCAAATCAAGTATGCCCTGACAGGAATGTAAGGACCCTTCTGTGAAAAACACTGGCATAAAAAATTCTAAGACGATAGTAAAGATCCAAAAAAATGAAAATTGCATGAGGAAATAGATGAAATAATAGGAGTTAATTTAGTTGATGATTTGCAATTTCACAAAGCGCAGTCAGCAGAGAGAAGAAAATGTAACAATAAAGAGGATCTACATTGAGAAAATAGTGAACTTCAGCTACAAAAAACCTGAAAGTAAAGGGTCTTTGCACTTACCCGTCGATCAAAGAAGCGCACAGCCCTTGGGTCCTACACAAATAGAAATGGAAACAATCAAGCACCACTTGATTCTGACGTTAAAATACACGAGGAAGCTATCTGATACTTGAGAAAGTGTGAAAAGGAGAGGCACAAAACAGTCACAGATAAAAGAAAACAAAAAAGAGATTCAAACATCAAGATAACTTGTATGTACATAGAAAAGAGTTTTAAAAAAGGAGATTCACATAAAAGGCAAAAATAGAGGAAATACTGAGGAGAATCTTACATTAAAGTTATCTGCACAATATATGAGGAAGAATTTTAAAAGGCAAAATAAAATAAAACATGAAGGAGATTCAAACATCAAAATAATTCGCTCATATATGAGAAAGTGTTTAAATAAGGAGATATTATTTGAAGAGCAAACATAAGAGAGATCCAAACATTAAAATAATTTGCAAATACATGCGGAAATACACAAAGTGGCAGGATTTGTGTCATGCTGGTTTATAAGGTTGCGAAAGGAGGGTATCCTAGGAGACCAATCCTGTACATATGACACAGATATCTGATATTATTGGGTTAATCACCAATCTTGGTGTTCTTCCTTTTTCTTTAAAAAAAGAGAGAGGAGATGAGCGTAAATGCAAAAAAAAAAAGTAAAAACATGAAAGGAGACGCATGTTAGAGGGAAAAAGATAGAAAAGATTCAAACACTAAACAATCTGCACATACATGAGGAAATGTTTCTAAAAATGAAGACACGTGTAATACAGGCAAAGTAAAGAAGGCGAAGCACGTTAGAGGGCAAAAACATAAAAATTTTTTTCAAAAAAATTAAAATAATGTGCACGTACAAGAGGACATGTTAACGAAAATGAGATGCTCATAATACAGGAAACATACATAAGCAATCCAAACATAAAAATAATATGCACATAAATGAAAATAAGATGAGTGCAACGGACAAAAATAATGGAACAAAAAGATATCCAAACATTTAAATAATTTATACAGACGTGAGGAAGAGTTTTAGAAAAGGAGATGCACGTAACATGCAAAAATAAAAGGAAACACAAGGAGATCGAAAGATTAAAATAATTTGCAAATATATGGGGAAGTGCTCTAAAAAGGGAGATGGGCGTAATAGACAAAAAAAGGAAAACAAAAAAGAGACCCTAACAGTAAAATAACAGGGAAAAAAAGAAAGCCTAAAAGAGATTCAAACATGTAAATAATTTGTACATACATTAATGTCTTAGAAAATTAGATGCGCGTAACAGACAAAAATAAAAGAAACCATTAAAAGATTCAAACGTTAAAATAATTTGCACATGCATAAGAGAAGAGGTTTAAAAGGGAAATGTGGGAAAAGAGCAAAAATAAAAGAAATAAAAAGAGATTCAAGCATTAAAATAACATGAACAGTAAACTAACACACAAAAAATAGAAGTAAACGAGAATAAAAAATTAAAACAATTTGCACATCCATGAGGAAGTGTTAACAGAAAAAAAAGGGGAACAATTAAAGAATTCCTAACGCTAAAAAAATTGACACATAGATGAGGACGTGATTTATAAAAGTATATGCGCGTAACAGAAAAAAGGAAAACCTAAATACAGATTCAAACATCAAAATAATTTGCACATACAGGAGAAAGAGTTTTAAAATAGGAGATGAATCCCTGCGCCTGTCTCGCATCTGCAAAATAAAACAACATCAAATGAAACAACGAGGAAGTAAAAAATCAGACGCGAAATAGTTTCCTGGAAGCGGATTTACCTAGTTTGAGCTCCGGCAACTTCGCCTGATCCATTAGGTTGTCTTCCTCCATCGCGCAAGGCTATCGACTGCTGTTCGTCCGAACGGAGACAGAGAGAGTAAAACAAATTCGACGTTGGCGGGGAGGATTTTTATAAATATGGAGAGAGAGAGAGACGACGTGCGAAGAATGGCGGGAAAATCCCCCTTCTTATCACCCCGGCCCGGTCGGGCTCTTCCGGTTCAACTCGCTCGGTTCAACAGTTTCTCTCTCCAAACATTCAGAGACTCTGTTTTCAGAAGGAGAAAGTGAGCGACAAAGTTGATTGACGTCGATTGATGAAGACCGGAGCGCGGGAAAAACCTGCCGGGAGGGCGCGGGCGCCGGACCGGCGGACCCCCACCCCCCTTTGGAAGCTTACTGGTGTGACCCGCACTCGGCAATCTGCCTTTTTGTCTCCTCGACTCTGAGCGTCACCGGCCCATGGTCATTCCATCACGGCTCAACTGCTGCGACATTTCATGAATCCTTTCGCCTGTTTTGAGTGCTCCGACTTTGTTCGTTGGCAGCTTCTCTCGGCCAAATATAAATGTGCAGTCCAGCGAGCTGAAAATTGCCGAAAGATCAAGCGATCTTTCTTTTGGTGAATCTCCATTCCAACAAGCACATCCCACGAACCTTGAACCTCCAAATGCACCTCTATCCTCATCGCCCACCAGCAATTGATGCAGGACGAGGTGTGCAGACCCTCGCGCCCGATCAATGGACTCAACGTCCGGAGGATGGAGCAGTCTGCCCGATCCGAAAGAGTGTAGGAACCTAAGACTCTAGGTCGATTCCCTAATCTAAGTACAAGCAGGCGTGCCACGGAGCAATGTAAACTCCGAACAACTCGGGGAAATACTCGACGATGGTAAATCTGAGACCCGGTCGGTCCACGTCCGGATAGATGGCGGAACAGTCATCGTGAAACGGCCAGAAGTGGCTACTCACGATCAGTGGCGGATCTGACGGTTGCGTCAGAAATTCCAATCCTAATATCCGTTCTATTTTGCCTACGTTCGTCTGAAGGCGGTGGAAACAAGCCGAGGAAAACCTTTGAAAGGTAATTAAACTAAAATAGGAAAGGGGTACGGAGTTAACCTTCGGGGTTGCGTAGCCCGACGGGTCGTGACGGGTGGAGAGTCGGCGCGAGCAGAGGCATCCGGCGAAGAGCGATGCGTAGAACCAGAATACGGACCTTCCGGTAGTGGGGAATCGTCGTCGGCGGAGGGGTTAGTGAGTGGCAGGACCACAGAGTGAGCTCGCTGGACTTCTGTGATGCGCGAGATAGGCCGGCGGTGGCGAGCAAACAAGGCTGACATGCTGGTCAATGAGCCAAGCCCGTTGACTAGCGACCACGGACGGGTGCGCGAATGCCGGGGCAGAGGAGCTATCCGCAGCTAACAAATCCCGTACGAGTGTTGCAGGCAATGATGGTGGATGATTCACGTACGGACTGGCAGACAAATCGCGAAACCACATGGGACAGAAGGGCGCGTCGCAGAAGGGTGGATGGCGAATCACGAGTGATAGTGGCAAGCGGTGGGTAAGGTGGAAGACTGTCACGGGAGTGCGGACTGATGAACTAAAACTTGCTTTTCTTATATCGTTTTTGTGTGTTCTAATTCATGCAATACATTTATAATAACTCACTTAGGACAGTAGTGAGCAAGGGTCGATCCTCAGGGAATCTAGGTAATGAGGATTGAGACTTAGGTAGAAGAAGGGAAGAATTCCTATAGTGGAGAATATTAGAAGTTAGAAGAGGAATTTTATGGAGATAATGGACGTAAATGGTTAAATTATGTTTCTGTGGTTCTAATTAGATGAGTAGGGATGATAATTAGAAGGGAATAGATTGAGTGAAGATGGAGAAGATGATGAATGGGAGAGAAGAGAAGTTTAATAGTATAGAGATAACTGATGATTTGGGTAGGGTTTTTGAAACAAATGCAATATCCTATGATTTTAGTAGAATAAAAGGTCTTACATTATCCATGGAAAAGCTTACAAGAGAATCCCTCATCAGAATCTTCCCACAAACCCCGTGTTCGTGCCAATCCTAGGCCAGGTGGTGTTTGATTCGCTACGACGACTATCTTAGGCCTAAGCTTCTCCCCCTTTCCTGCTGGTGACCTGGTGTCAAGAGAGAGCCAAAAGACAGAGAATTCGGAGTGGAGGAGGAGAACTTTAGGAGTTAGGGCTTCCACCCAATCCAATAGTTGAGATTGATTTTCGGGAACTTTAGGCGTTCGATGGAAAATTCAACCATGCAGATCGGAAGAGCACGATGCAATTAGCCTGTCGTCAAAATTTCAGCCCAATCGGACGGCTAGATCATGAGATATCAACATTTGTTCCCTCGAGCGTTTCTAGTTGTTGATCCGATGATCTGTTGCGTCAGCAGCCTTAAATCGATAGACTTCCGAGATCGCGCCACGTCACCTTAGAATTGACCGCTGGATTTCCGCCATGTCACCTGCACAGGTAAGTGACAAAACGACAAAAGAAATAGGCGAAACATGCTTCTCCTTTGCGCAAATAAGAGAGCGCCACGTCGCTCCCTTATTCCCGTCGCGGTTAAAGTTGATGGCGCACGACTTCCGCCTCACCTGCGCAAGTAAGTAAGAAATTAAATCATTATTTTAATCCAAAATGGTTAGGTGAGAGGAATCTGCGGCGATTACTTTCGCCACGGATTTCTTCATTTAGCGCAAATAAGAGAGCGCCACGTCGCTCTCTTATTTTGCTTTAGAGGAAAACGACGAAAAATTATACAAGACGACAAAACAAAACGACACAATAGAAACAACGGCAACATAAAACGACAAAGAGGAGATAGAGCAAAATGACAAACGAGACAACAAAACACCGAAACTACATAACGACAAAATATGAGTTGCCGCAGATCTCCTCTTTCAGCGAATAAGAGAGACACACGTCACTCTCTTATTCCACGCTCAGTCAACTCTTGCAGCGCCAGCGAGAGGGTTCCATGTCATCTGCACGATGAGTAAACGACAAATAAACAAAAAAGTAATAATAATAAAAACGCCGCTACTAGACTGCGACACGTGTCGCGATCTAGTGGCTTCTATCTGACTTACCTTGCAAATTCAAAAATTGTAGATATACCCCAAACGCTCATAATTATGCAAGAATCATTAGATTAATTAGAAATATGCTATAAAAATTCATTTAAATCACTTATAAAATCCAAAAAAAATATATTTTGTTATAAAAGTTCATTTCATTGCCAATTTATAATCTAAGAGAGATATTCAAATATTATAAAAGCCAAGAAATACTATAAAATCATAATGAAGCAAAATTAAGCAATTTTAATTATAATAACACATAAATATATTGCTTTTAAGCCAAATATTGATGAAAAATTCAGAGTTAAATTCAGAGGAGGTCCTACCGAAAACGTGGGGGAGTATCGCTGGCCTCTCTTCACGCGGCTGACGGAGGGGACGATCGCGGCGCTCGTACGGGCGTCGCCTCGCCGATTCTTCCTCCTCCTCAGGCCGTTCCGCAGCTTCACGCGCTAGCAGGCGTCGGCTGGAGGATCCTCGCCTTCTCGTCGTCCCACAGTGTCTCTCTTCTCCCTCTCCTTCTCACTGTTCTACAAGCCTAAGAGAGGAAAGACAACTACGGTACTCGTATCAACTTACAACAACGGCGCAAAAACAATCACTAGGGAAATACAAAGAAAAACACACGTATAATCCAAGGAAAGAAAGGTTACGAAGAGGTCGAAGTCGGCTCGAAGGCTAAGCCGCGTGCCAAAATCCAGGTTCCTTCGTCTTCGTGCGTCGATCGGGCTGGACTCGGACTGCCGGTGTCTCCTGAGCTGATGGAGATGGATCTTGCTCGCCATCAGCAATAATCTGTGTTGGTCAGCAGCTTGATTGAGGACGACACCACCACCTCCCATGACTTTCGAAGATCTTTTGTGGTGGAGGATTTCTCCACTTGCCATGTTGATCTCGCTCTTCCGATTAGCTCCTACTGACCCGACACTACTGACTGACCCGATCAGCTCCTACTGACCCGACACTACCACTGTCGTCGACAAAGCCTGTCAGGTCATACATCTTCCCTCCAAAGCTACTATCCTACGCGGTTTTCTTCTCTCGTCCTCCTCTGATGATTCCATTCAATCCTTCCGTGACGCATAAATCACGCGGAAATTACGGCGGAAGAGATTGCGTGGAATGCTTGAAGAAGTAAATCTCTGCAGTCGATGGGTTGGAGCTTGGAATCTCGAAGAGTTTCCAGGATATGAAATCCCTAGGGAGGATAGCAAATCCCAAAGAAGAAGGAAATCAATCTATACCGCGATTGACTGAAGCAATAAATCTCAAAGGGAGGCAACGCCGAGAATAAAAAGGGAAAGAAGACGAAACGCCTCCTATTCCTTCGCCTCCCTCTATTTATAACCTCAGAAAGAGATTCTCTGCTGCTCGAGTCCTTTGTTCTTGTCGCTAGAGAGGCAATGGCGCCCACCGTTTCTCCCACCTTTACAGTACTTTCCTTCCTTCTCTGCCTTCTCCTCGTCCTCGTCGTCGCTTCCGCCACCCCGGAGGAAATCTGCACGAAGATCGTGTATGAGAAGCACGCCAGCGTCAACTACGACTTCTGCGTCAGAATTCTCAAGACCGATCCCGCCAGCGCCACCGCGGACGAGCGTGGTATCGCCGTCATAGCCGGGATGCTCGGGTGCAAGCAAGCCCGAACTACTCTCTCCAAGATCGACGCCTTACTGAAGACGGCGAGTATCCCGTTGACCGCGCCTCTTACAGACTGCAAAGAAGTCTACGACGAGGCGGCGGACAGGTTGTTGGATGCTTCTGCCGCCGCCGAGGAGGGGAACTACTCGGACGCGAACGCGTACTTCACGTCGGGGATGGATGCGGCGGACACCTGCGGGGATGGGTTCTCGATGGAGAATCTGCGCTCGCCGTTGGAAGAGGACGATAATAATATGACTCAGATCTGCGCCATTGGAACTGCTTTGACCTACACCGGCCCTTAATCTGGGAGAATCAAAAGAAGTGAGAGGGCGGCTGATCAGTGAGGATGGAGTGATTGATTTCTTTTAATTCCCGAGTTTTTTTTCTTTCTTCGCAATGATGAGAAGTATTGAATGGGTGCCTGATTTTGGAGGTGCGTAGGAACAGAAAAGTTTTGCCGTTTCGGTTTAACGGATATGGGGATCCCCTGCAGCCAGAATTTTTAGCTCTTCATTTTATCGTCATATGAATTTTTCCAGAAATTCTTCTTCGACAGAGAAGATCGTTGAAAATTTTTCCTTCGATTTTCGAGTGATTTCTGGAAGGATGACGCTAAATCCATCATAATTTCTGTTCAGGAGATTCTTCTTCTGTACGGAGATCCCGTTTTGTTTTCATATTACTGTTAGATTGTGATCCCGATTTGTCGAGCAAAAGTTCAGCGAAAGTTCCAGGATTGCATTAAAAAGTTCCGACAGAGCGAGGATCGATGTCCCGATAATCTCGATGAATCTACGGCATAAAAAAATCGAAATCTGTAGAACCCGAGGATAAAAACGATTATACGGTTTCTGGGAATATATTATTCTCTTTTCCAAGGTTAGTATCTCTGATAAAAGGCAACTACATTTATCTGAAAGTAAACTACATTTATAAACTTAAAAGGCAACGACAGCTTTATCGAGAAGCTCAATCGTCCGTCGTCCCTTAGCTAAAAAACTGAACCTCCTTAATTCTGGAATTGACTGTTCTCAACAGTAACTCCTTTGACCAATCACAAGATTAATACCCCGACATGTATAGAATAGTATCGATAAGATCTTTGATTTTTTATAGAAAAAAAAACCATGGACGGAGAGATTAAATAATATTACCGAAAGGGTCTTTTTGCAGCAATGACAGTTCACGGACACACCCTTTCACAGAATAATAGAAAGAATAATCCGAGAAATAACCTGCAAAATTAAACGCTTCGTTGTCTTCTTCTTCTTCCTCTTCTTCTTCTCTCATCTTCTCATCCGTAGGATAACCAATCCTTTCTGGCTTCAGCCCTTCTCTATCGACGTTGTCTGGAGGGCAACGATGATAGACTACGACTTCTCCGTGATAATCCTCAAGAACGATCTCGCCAGCGCCAAGTCAGATGAATGAACATTGTGAGAAAATTTTGGATTTATGAAGGTTCATAGGGCGCTAAAAGAGAAAATAAAATAAGCGCTAAAATACAAAAGAAATTTAATATTTTCCTAATAGGAAAAATGTTTTGTAGAGAGATAGAAATTTTTCTTTATTTTGAGTGAGAGTCTTCATTTTTTCTTCCTCTCTCTCTCTCTTTCTCTCTCATATTTCAGCCTATATGTGTCTAATCTTGAGTTGCTTATATGCAATCTCTTGATAATCTTGTGAGATTATTTCATCTTTCAATTCTTACAAAGAGACCTATCAAATACGGCGTCTCTGACAGATTGCTAGCAACAACTCCATGATGAAGTTAGGAGTAAGCTGTTGGCTACAGGCGTTGAGGTCAATGCACATGGGGCTCTTGTGCAAGTCGGGTTATGACAGAAGAAGCGCTCCGTTCCACTTTGACGGTGAATGATGGCCCATAGTACCATATCTGCGCCATTGGTGCCCCTTTAATGTCCTTCGGCTGCTAATCTTCTTGATTAAAACAAGACGTTCTCTCTTTTT
Source organism: Lemna minuta (assembly GCA_024174645.1). Classification (NCBI taxonomy): domain Eukaryota; kingdom Viridiplantae; phylum Streptophyta; class Magnoliopsida; order Alismatales; family Araceae; genus Lemna; species Lemna minuta. The sequence goes on from CM044105.1 coordinate 2,832,513, forward strand.
CTTGGTGTACGTTGAGGGTTTGATCTTTCTTTAAATCTGTAAATAGTGAACGAATCATCGATCAGTGCTAGCTCTTCAAAGGCCAAGCTTGAAGGCACTAACTGGTGTGTAGCTTTTATAGTGTTGCTTTTCTGGCGAGCTCTAACAGTATATGCCTGTTTCTTTGGAAACAAAAAAGAATAATACCGACAAATTCTCTTTTGAAAAAAGAAAACATATATATTAGGCCAAACTATGAAATCTAAATTCCAAGCTGATAAATCTCTTATTCATTCCTTGGATTTTTTTTTTGTTATGTAAATCAAATGTAAAATTAGGACTGTAAATTATTAATGGATAAACCCATCAAAATAATATATTCATGGATGTTGGCTGCGAATCACCACAAGTTCCAATCCAAGATATCAAAAGCATGCGCGCACGCACACACTCAAAAGAGCGAGGAATAGATCAAAGAAGACAAAATGTCACTTTATTGCACCAAGAAACACTCAAATACCTCAAAGATAATCACTCATAAAAAGCATACAAAATAAACACAAATTTCACTCAAATGGCCTATTGAATTTGCATGCCTAGACTGCTCGTGGTGCAGATCTCGATGATTACTTTAGCACCTATTGAAGTGCTTGCCATGAATCATATGGGAAGCCACCATTCACTCCATGAAGCAAAATATTACCATGCCCACTAGAAAGTACCATAACAAGGATGACTCCTTCCTATATTCTAGAGCCACATTTACTTTCTCTTCTACTTTAGATTTTTTTTCTTCTTGGGAGACGCCACTCATACGTAGAATGCCCAAGCTTCTATCTATCTATCTATTATATATATCTTCCCCGCCAGATGTATTTCAATGGGACACATTATTCCGCTGACCTATTTATAGTCGACTGCAACGGTCCTCGGATTGGCATTAGATAGGCCATGGCTACTCTTTTAATCCCCGCCATTAGATAGGCAGTGATTTATTTCTAGTAGATCTACGTATCTTGAATAATTGGATATATCCCCAATTTCCTCAACAGCTGTCGCTTTCAGATCTCTCGTTTGATTCTCGCAACAGCGGTAGCCGAGGAAGCAGAAGTTGACGTTTTTCCTGAAAATATGGTCCCTTTTTTTCAATTAAGATGGGGCGATCTCTGAGACAAATAACGATGAACAAGATCGAGGTGTATTGTAGAAAGATAACAAGAATGTTCGTTTATCGCAGGCGTCTGTCTGCAGAATCCGATCCTGTTTTCTATAATATGACCATTTTTGTTCACAGGAAAATACCTATTGGATATTCTCAACGTTCAATATACCAGAACACAGATTGCACAGATATAATGCCGAGGAAAATCTCTTTAATTTATTCAAACAAATGATACCGGTGGTGGAGGGTGTAGACGGATAAGCGAACGAATAACTTGGGAAAAATACACGGAAATAAATGCTTTCTATTTGATCCCTCGACCGTAAACGACGTTTCACCTCTTTTTATACCCGACCGAAAATGTGTCTTCATCGTCGTCTTCTTCTATCGTCTCCTCATCCCTTAACAATGGCGACGACGAGATCTTCTCTGGCGTCCTCCCTTCTTTTCTACTGCCTTCTCCGCGTCACAGTCTCTGCGGCCTCGGTAGAAACGATTTGCAAGAAGATCACGACCGTCGAGGGTAACGGCGTCGACTACGACTTCTGCGTCGGAATCCTCGACAGCAATCCCGCCAGTGCCGCCTCAGACGAACGCGGGATCGCCATCATCGCGAGCAAACTTGGTTTCATGAAGATTCAGTGCACGCTAAACAAGATGAGCAACCTATCTAACACGCCTTATCGGACAGACTGCTGGCAACTCTACGATGACGTTGGGGCTAAGCTGTTGGCCGCTGGCACTGCGATAAATGGCGGAAGATACTCCGAAGCAAACGTTGGCTTCAGCTTCTGCATGAATGTGGCGATTTTGTGCGAAGATGGGTTCTGGCAGAACAAGTTGTTGGTGCATCCTTTGACAGCAAATGGCAGCGAACTCTATCAGATCTGCGCTGTCGGTGCATCCTTAACGAACCCTGCGACATAATCTGATAGACCCGGATGTTCTCTTTCTTTATCGGCTTACATCATTTCTAGGATTTGATATATCTTCAAAGTTGTGCATATTGGCTATTTTAACGTAAAATAGGAAGTTATGAAAGCGTTCAAAATTCCTATGCCGAAAGTTCTTAGTAATCTTATTTTTCAGACAATCTCATTTTCTTAGAAATTGAAAATGAGTTCTCGCGAGCTACAATTTTAAGAGGATACAATAAAAATCAGTTCTAAGAGGATACAGCTTTTTTTGTTTTTTTAAATGGGAGGAGTTTGAATATCAAAATTTCGATCTGCTACAAGAATACTGGTTTTTGTTCTAAAAATTCCCTGAGTTCAAATCATGAACATCACTAAATTTCCCGGACCTCCGATACCCAAAAAATTTATGCAGTTGAATATCCCTTTTAATTTTCTAATTCTGCTTGGGATGTCGCTTTTCTGAAGGAAACTCTGTAATCTTGAATTCCAGGAAGAGAGCACGAGATCTCGCCAGCTCTAAGATTTTTTAAAAATCGACGAATTTAAACACCAAATTTTAACCCGCTGTAAAAGTTTTTTTTCGTTCTACGATACGCAGGTCCGTGATTTTCTCAAAATCGACCCTAAAAAGTTTTTGAATAATTACAGTTTTCCAATTCTTCCACGAAATAAACCTCTACCTCACCACACGCAGTCGTGAGTAACGCGCGATTAACGCGCGTTTATTTTATGCTTTCCTTGCACGCGGAACTCTTGCCGCGATCCTGGTAATTATCAGAGGGAGCCATCGAGAAGGATATAAATTTAACTAGAAAGAACATAAATGTAAGTAACGGACTCTTTCTCGTACGACTCATCCTTTACCGGTGAGAATGCCCTTTGGATATCTTATTTCTCGTACGCTCACAGTCAAGGCTTTAATGCCCTGATTCATAACGCCAGCTTGGATATCATCAACAAACGCGAGAATAGAAGGAAATAAGTGCATATTCTTAACGAAGATTTCATGAGTTGTGCCAGCGAATCTCGAAATGCACGGAGAACAAGGAAAGAGAATCGCCTCTACGAATTCTCGAGTCCTATATAAATTCTCGAGTGCAAGGGAAAGAGATTGTCAGTCTTCGACGAAGGAGAAGAGCCGGAGGAAGGATCATGCCAAGAGCGGCTTGCATCTTCATCGTTCTCTGTGTGATGGGCGCTGCAGTAGCAGCGGGTAAGTCGCATTATCGCCGGACATCCTCTTCTTGGTTTTTACGTAATTCTTATTTCGTGATAGACTCCTCGAAAGGACCTCCGCAATGCTGCAACGATGTCCCCACATGGCGGAGCTGCAAAATAAAGAAGGACAACGATACGTGCGATGCTTTGTGCAGACCTGGTTGCTCCAAGGGAGGATTCTGCAAGCCGAAGCAGATAAATGGCACGGTCAACGCCTGCCACTGCTACTGTTAGCCGCCCATCAGAGATGACGGAAGATTTTTCAAGACTTCAGTTTAAGAGAATTGTCGGGCAACGTGGGTCTTCCTTTTTCTCTGCCAGCCGCGTTTGGATCTCAACTCGTTTTAGGAAGAGACAGCGTCTTTTGAGAATAAATATGGTGGTTTTCTTTGTTTTGCTTTCTGTTAGTACGATGATTTTCTTCGTTTTTTCCCTCTGAAGATTTGATGCAAACCCTACTCGTTTACCAAAGAAATCCCGATAAAAATAGATGTCGAAAATGGAAAGGTGAAGATCCTACAATCTACGTAGAAGTTGATGCTTGGATATGGTCAAAGGGAAGTGGGTGACGAAGTCCGAATATCAGCCTATACACAGGAAATAATGTCATAAAGGCAGATCTTTCTTCGAAGATTCTGCTACTCTTTACGGATCCCTGAATCTAGTTGGAAAGCAAGGTGTATGAAGTCGTTGAAAAGGTTGTTAGTTATGTGGAAGACTCCCCGACTTCCCCGACTTCCCTTTCATAGAAGTCGTTGAAATAATACGATCGGCTTTAGGGAAAGCAGAAGGACGAGAGCGAGAGAGAGAACGAAGCAGAAGAGAGAGTCTTTGAAATGGATCGAGAATCCCCAGGGCCCGTTAGTAGCGGCGAGCGAGAGCGGATTGGGGTTTGAATCATTCGATTTGTTGTGGATTGGATGATGGAAAAACCAGCCACCAGCAAGCGTAGGCCGTGTTGCCGTAGCAACTGAGGCGCGCGAACCTCGCTCTTCCTGCGGTCGAACATCTTCTTCCGTTGCGCCACATCCGATTTTCTATCTTCCTGCCGGGAAACAGTTCTCAAGTTTGCTTCGTGAAGTAGATCTCCCCCAAAATTGACCTTCATGCAATGATACAATATGAATGAAAATAGCCGATCGTGATATAAAATTGGACGAACATTCAGATAATTATTGACCTCCATCTAATGGTACAACTTGAATTATAAACTGATCTCATGAATTACTTGAACGAAACCTTGAAATAAAATATTGCACAGTTAATTGAATTTTGAAATTAATTTCAACTAGTTTTGATAGTCACATGTCTAATTTTTTTTGGTTTCAAATTGGCTTTCAAACAAGCAGTCCCTCACCAACAATGTAATATCATGATTAGGGTTCTTCCTAGTTCGATTCCTAACTCCTCAAAAAGGGTATCAATTCTTGGCGTGAGGGGACTGTGAAAAGCTTGCTGAAAAACTGGGTCGGAGCGTTCTATAAAAAGAACTTTCTCCGGAATTCTTTGCAACTTCGATTTTTGGTGTAGAGATTCGAGGGAGGCGAGAAGATCTGAAGATGAAGAAGGATGATTTTGTATATGAGCACTTCAAAATATCGTGGTCATCGACTTTATCTTGAGTCAAGGAAAAGAAATATGTTTCTATAATTTCTTCACACTCTTCCTTTATGACATGATTTTGTTTAATCTTCTTCCCTTCAACTATTTCCAAGGAATTATTCTTGTACAAGAAAACGACTGCAAACCGGCGGCTGAGAGACATGATTTTGTCTTGTACAAGAAAACTTGCAAACCGGCGGCTTTCATGTCTCCTGCTTCCCTGCAAGTAGTGAAATCTTCGTCTACGGAGACTATTTTTTATCATAGTATCGTAAGTTTGCCATTGGAGTTGAGAGACATCCTTGCAAAACCATGAAAAACGATAGAAATATTCCCAAAAAAAAGACACAGTGCAAGTGGAAGATAACACCCTATCCCGAAAAAGAGACGACATCAAAAGATTGGCTACGGAAAAAAGGGAAAACCCATGAGCGGCTAACAATAGCAATGACACGCGTTGATGTTGCCGTTTATCTGATTAGGCTTGCAGTAGCCTCCCTTGAAGCAACTGGGCCTGCAAATAGCATCGCAAGAAGCGTTGTCCGCCTTTGATGTGCAACTGAGCGGGGTACGGATGCTAGCGCAGCATTTCGGAGGCCCTTGGGGCGAGTCTACAAGAGAAGAATGAAATGGCCGATCGAGGAATGAGAACATGTTTGGAAGAAGTAGGTAGATAGTGGACGATGATGCAACTTACCCGCTGCTGCAGCTGTCAGGCAAAGCGCGATGAAGATGAAAACCGCCGTCGACATGCTTCCGCTTCTTCTCCTTGACAGCGAGTGATCCATTCCACGGGCTCTCCGGACGTTATTTATAGCCGAGTGACGTTCAGTAATCCCCGTATTAGCTCGCATTAGTAAACGAATCCTCGTCGTTAGATTTCCGAAAGGTGACGTCCCAATTGTCATCCAGTGAAAGATGGCGATTAGAAAGTTGATCGTCCGCATCAGAAGACGCTTCGATCTACTCATGCCATTTTCAAGATAGAAATCCGATGCGATCGAAAACTCGGGACTGTTCTGATTCTTCAGCTTCCGGACCAAACCGATGCATTAGTTGTGATAAATACGTCCTCTTTCCCATGAATCCCGATAATTTTCCACTTTCCGAGGTTTGATGAATATGAACAGTCAGAATGCCACGAGAACCTTGATCTTGCGACGTCGGGCATTCACCTTTTAGTCGTTAGAAGATCGGATTTCATCTATATCGTTGATGTCATGTAGAATATCCCTCGGGAAAAGAAGGAAACCCATCTCTGCAAAGCCTCTTCCTAGCACACTCGAGAACTTATTGCCGACTCGAGAATTTGAAGAGACTAATCGCTTTCCCCGTTCTCCGTGAATCTCGAGATCCGCTCGCATCAGTTAATAAATCCTCGTTACTAATTTTTCGAAACGCCAGAAATCCTTGTAGTTACTTCCAATTCTCGCGATTTTTTTATAGGACGTCACAGCCGTCTGAAGTAAACGACGAGGATTAGAAGTTTGATCGTCGCCTGCAGATGCTGGAGACAAGCATTTCCCCTGGGGGGATATTCTAATACAGCTATGAGAAATTAATCGGCAGGATTTAAAATCTTGGATATTCTCTGAATAAACCTCTTGGCGACAAAAAGTTAATTTACGGGTTTAGAAAAATATAAATTAGAAAATTTATCTTTTTCAAAAGGACACGGATAAAGAAAACGAAGCTGATTATCCTGTTGAGAAAAATGCCGAAATATTAACCTTCCTCAGATGAGGTAGAGCGACTGTGAGAGAGAGAAAGAGAACCAGAGCGAGAGCTAGAGAGAACAAAGAAGAGAAAGAGCCAAAGCGAGAGAGAGAGAGAGAGAGAGAACAACAGCGAGAGAGGGAGAGCAAGAGCGAGGGGACGAGGCAGAGAGAGAAAGAGTAATCTTTCGACTCGGAAAATCAGATAAACAGTAGCTGGATCATTGACCATCATTCATTGACCGTTTCTAAAAGATTTCAAAGAAATTCAATTTATGAATCTCCAAAATAAAGATACTCATTCTTCATTACATGTGTACAGATGGAGAAAGAGACAGAGAGACACAGCTAATCGACATATACTGAGAGAGAGACAGACAGAGAGAGAGTCAGAGAAAGAACGAGGCACACAGGGAGAGAGAGAGAGAAAAAGAGAGACTGGGCTACAAGACGCAACTCTCCGCGACGACTTCGCATTCTGATGCTTCTTCTTCTTTCGCCGCTACCGGGTCACGGAAAGAGTTTCCCTCATTATTACTCTATCGAACAAACTTCCGCCATCCTTCTTACCACCGAGTCGCGAAACCTGCGACGTCGGTGACGGGCACCTCCTCCGCACAGTTCGCTCCCCCTTGTATTCTTCTTCTTCCTCTCCCTCCAATAATGAAGCGAGGACTCGGGGATCTTGGAGATAGCGAGGCAGGACAACAGGAGCGCCGCTCCCCGGTGAACCTCCGGAGGGCGAAGGGGTCCTGCTCCAACCTCAGAACTTAGCGGGAACAAACAGTGAGAAAGGGAACATGCCAATCGCTGAGGAAGAGAAACGCACGGAAGAGCGTTACTTGTGGTGGACAAATCGCTTCTCCGGAATGTATCCAGGGATTCAAGATACGGATCACTCGCTTGAAGAAAGAGATTGCGTTCATCTAATAACGAGGCTTTAGAGAGTAACGCGCATAAATGTAAGGATCGATGCAGACGGCTAGAAATATTCACAATACTCAGGGCCAATACTACATGGCTCATCGACCAATTAGAAGAGATCGAGAATAACGAGGCGGAATCATGTCGAGAACTGGATCATCATCATCATGCTCAGCCTGATAGGGGCAGAAACTGAAGAAAATAAAACTCCCGAGCGCCTCAAGAGAACTTAGGAAGGGACGGAGAAAAGACAATAAACTTCAATTGATGGAAGATCGGGTTGAAAATCTGATGTACAAGTAAATGCAGAACACCGCCCATTCTCATAGGCGTCGGTCGAACAGCTTGTAGCGCCTGCCACAGTTGTAACTTCCTCCGGGAGGGTATTGACTTTCGGTGCCATGCTGGCAGCATCTCCCCCGTTATAACTTGCCCATGGGCGGTCCAGATTAAAAAAGAAAGAGAGAGACAAGGTAATTCAAAAAATTCAAGAGCAAAAAAAACGAGGCAGACGTTTCTTCGGCGTTTCAAGCCGATCGAGTAATCACATGAGATTATCTCCAGCACCAATAACGGGTAACTTGCGTTATCCGCCAGGAACTTCTTTACTATTCGCGGTTCTTTCGGGCTTCTCTCTCGCAAGAATAGTTCCAACATTCCCCTACGCCTCTCCCCTGCACCAAGATAGACCGCAGCATAGCTTGGGATAGAGAGTGCAGGCTGGCAGCAAATGAAGGCGCACGGTCGGAATCTGAAGATTTGAAGGATGAAATTAGCTCGCAGGAGCTTCAAGAGATTTCTTACGAGCAACTCAAGATCACACACTCATATAGGCTAGAAATATGAGATAGAAAGAGGGAAAAAAAGTAAGTGTACTCTCACTAAAGCCATAGAAAAGTAACTTCTTTCCATATCTTTTTCCTATTACAACCCCTCTATTGTTTTGTTTTCTTTTCTTGTTGTATTGGTGATAGAGGTAATTTCTTTTCTTTTATGTTGAATTGGTGATGTGACAATCATGGAGGGCATGGATCAAACTATAAAGATGCTCACACCAAGATCTCCTTGAAACTTCTTAAAAGATGTGTGGTTCATAGCTCTTGTAAATCTATCTGCAACTTGATCTTTTGTTGTGTAGAACACTTGAAATTACTTCAATAACACTTGAAATTACTCGATCTCTAATAAAATGATAATACAAAGTTTTTTCATGATATACTAGATTCTTCATCATTAATATAGTCGACTATGTTGTCACAACAGATCACTGTTGATGCTGGAATATATTCTACTTTTGAAGATGATAAATTTGTTGTATCTTACTTCTTTGAAGTCCAAGCTATGACACCTAATTCATAAATTAAACACATAATCATTATTGCTCTTTCTATCATCACATGATCTAGCCAAATCACTAGTTGAATATTCAACCAAATTAAAATCCTGAACCTTGTGATAACATATTTTGAGATCTATAGTTCCATAAATATATTTAAGTATTCTCTTTGCATCCTTCTTATTTAATTCTCATAACTCTTTCTCTGTTTGTCATATTCAACATAATCATTACTTACAACATCCCATGATTCCATAGCAACTAAATATGCCTTAGTTTGTTTACTCCAAAACTCATACTTCTCTCCATCAAATGCAATTACAGCTAGTTGAGAAAACTCTGTACTGACTCTAGTTACCATTAAAATAAATAAACGTCAAGTGAACAATCTTACATGTTCTCAAAGAAAATATGCTTGTTACGTCAACAGAGAAAACCAACAATAAACTCTCAAAAAAATTCTCAAACCTTGCTTTGATACCACTTGTAGGATAGTGGGACTCGCATTAATCTATTCAGGCCTCGTCATCTAGTTAGTGATGCTCATGAATGGATTTACAAAATTCACATTGAACTACAATTCCTTGGGATAACTAAATACAATTAACATTCCACTTCAAAGGGTTTTAACCTAAACTGTATGTGTGTAGAAATTTGAACAATAATATCTATAGATTGATAGATGTTCTATGGAGGAAGGGGGAGAGAAAGAGTTGGAATAAGAGAGGAAGAGGGCTAGAATAGAGAGAGAGGTAGGAATGAGAGTTGTAAAAAAGCTGTGGGGGAGAGAGTATGAGAGAGAGATGATGAAGTGGAGGTAGAGAGAGAGGGTGGGAGGGAAGAAATATATAATGAAGGAAAGGGGGAGAGAAACAAAACGAATTAGAGAGAGAAGTGGGACTGAGAGAAAGATCCTAAGTATATTGGAAATAGATGAGGAGAGATGAATGGAAAAAATGGAGAAAGACAAATGGAGAGAGTTGTGAATGAAGGAGTTAAGGAGAGAGAGATAAAGAGAGGGTAAAGAGATAAAAAAGTAAGCAAGGAGATGATAATTTGAGAAAGAAGAAGAACCCACTAAATATTATTGAATCAAAATGAGTGATAGTAAAATACACTACATTGGCTATTTATATGTGATTTAGATCAGTGGGCAATTTTTTCTATTTCTTGGATCATAATGTTGATATCCATTATCATAATTTTTTGGTGTTTGGTGTTTCATCAATTAGTTATGGGGTGCTTCCTTTCTTCACTAGTAGTTGTCTTGAGTTATGTTGAACGTTCACATATTTAAGCTTTGACTATCTTGACTAGGCAAGCGTGTAAGTCATCTACGCTGTGATTGTTTGTTGGCATGAACTTGTTTTCTAGTTGATAACATGCTCTTTTTACATTAATTTACATGATTATTAATGCAATTTAAGGCATTAATCATTCTAATTATATGCATGTTATCATATTTTAAGCATATTTCTATCATTTTGTATTAATTTATGTTATGATCTTAAAATACACTAATTTAGGGATTATTATAAATAATTAAACATTATAATCTTTAATCCTAATTCTAAGTGAGATAATAAACATGTTTTATTGATGAAAATATAAGAGAAAATATCTTTATTAACATTTATGTATTTTTTATAAAGTTATTTTACATAATACATAAATGTATAAAATTAATTAAAATTTAATCTCTTATTATTTTAATAATTTGACTTTTTATAATGATAGATTATTCAATTTTCGAATACAAAAAAATAAATTTGACTTAATTTGGAGTTATATTTTGAAAGGTATGATTTTTCTAATTTTTAGGAATTTTCTAGAATTTTTATGAATTTATTTCCGATTTATTTTCGATTTTTAGCATTTAAATTAATTTTAAAAAATGCAAAAAAAGTGGGTATTTTATGCGCGAGCCCACGTGGATGCGACGTGGCGCTCAGGGCAACCGTGGCTCGCCACGTGGATGCGCGCGCTTGCCTACGTGGAGTGGATGTGACACGTAGACGCGTATTATATTTATCATATAGTATTTTTATATAATGTATATAGGTCTTCCGATTATCGGAGGACATTTTATTAACCGTATAATATCGTCTACCTTATATACTGATGCGTTTCATTAATCTTCTCCGTGTGGGACTAAAATCCCATCAATTTAATATATGCAGGCGACGTGGCAGCTTTTCGTGCGTCGAATCGACATCGCGATGAATTAAACGCGTGGATGCGGTGGACACGAGGTCCACCCGATCAACATATCAAGAACGTGGCATAAAACTCACTTAAGTGAGTTGATCTTGGCCGTCAATCGCGATAATTATAACGGCTGAGATAATTCAAGATCGGTGGATCCATCAAGACATCGTGATTGTTGGATTTAAATCCAACGGGCGATCGGAAGTGACGCATTCTCTTCTTCGTGCGATGAAATAGCATCTCAATCGTTCATTCATGATCGGACGATCATCAAAGCAACGCACCGTTTCGTGAAACGGCGCGTCATCTGAACTGTCAATCACGATGAACATCTTGATCGGACGATCATACTTCATTTTCGTTCTTTAAATACAGTTCTTCGCGGCGGAAGAACTTGCCCGTGATCACTCATCAAATTCTCTTTGTTTAGTCCATCATTTCGCGAGCCGTTTGTTTCCTATTGTTCTTGACTCATTTCCGCACCAATTGAATGTATGAAATTATAGTTTAATCGAAAGAGAAAGGAGAATTCACATCATGAACTTCAAACTTCGTCTTCGTCAATTCGGAATGAAAAGCCTTGCATCCGGCGATTAATTGGATCATTTCGAAGGCTAATTTGGGTTAGGTTGCGTGATTTCATCTTAATCTTTCATCATTTAGTGTTAATTTTACATTTCAAATAGTAGATTAAGTTTAATTTTGTTTTAATTTCTGTTTTTAATCATTTTCGCGACACGATTTTTTTCCTAACTTCAAACTTCGATTACTCTTCGAATTGTCATCCAAATCATCTGATTTTTGATTCCGTGGATTCGAAATTGAGTTACCTTTCTTAATATACTAAAATGCCCAATTTCTAATCTCAATTCGTCGTCTGATTTGACCGAATTTCAAATATATCTCTCAAATTTCCCTAATTCTTTGTGGATTCGACCCTTAATTACCATTATACTAATTAATTAAATTTATTAATCATAAATTGGTAAGTTTAGGACTTTTTTTTGACACTAAGTCGTGTGCATTCAACGACCATACCATTTAGTCACGTCACTAGTCAGTTCAATTAGATTTGGGCTTGTCTGCTCATACCCCTTGGCAAGCTGATGGGTGGTCGAACATTAATCATGGGTTTAAGGAAGTGATACCTTTGTCCAAGTAGAGCTTATATGAGTGCATTAGCAAGTTGATCTCATGTGGATATGAATTGCATGCAAAGTCTTCATGATGAAATGAGTTCAAACAAGTGATACTCAATTTTGATATGCTTTGTCCTAGCATGCAAGATCGGATTAGCTATGTGGTATGTGGCACCAAGATTGTTGCACTAGAGGGTCAGTATGTTAGAAATGCTCATTCATAACTCGTTGTGTAGTGATGCTGCCTAAATGAATATGGTGGTTTGATAACATGCATTTATAACTTCAATTCTTATCCTAATTAACTCATGTTCATGCTTATTTATGTGAATATGATGCATGTTATCATACTTTTTAGGAATTTTCTCCATTGACATGTCATTTCACTAAAGTTGATATTTATGCATAAATTAGGGATAATTTTCATGCTTAATAGATGATTAATCTTTTCTGTAAATTAATAGAAGTTAATCTTTGTTATATAATGATTTTTGACTTTAGTAAATGTTTGGAAGGATAATTTCAGGATGAATTTATGATTTAAAATGTTAATGAGAAATAATTTAAGTAAATTTTAATTCATCTTGATTTCTTCTTTCAAAATATATTTTAAATGACATGATATTAAAAAGAAAACAATTTGTGATCCAATGGAGAAAATTTGGATTAAAAAGGAGTTGTATATTGAAAGTTATGAATTTAGGAAGTTTATGCCTTTTTCCGATTTTTTATTTAATTTTTAAATCAATTTTTAAGTGTTTTTTCCTTATTTTAATAGAGAAAAAGGGGGTGAGCTTACCGCAGGTGCTGACGTGGCGAGAGGGCCCAGGCGGCAAGCTGACGTGGCGCGCAAGTCAGCGCGTGGATGCGACGTGGCACTGAGGCCACGTGGTAGAGCCACGGCTGGCCCACGCGGGGCGCAGGTGGCGCTGACTCGCGTGACAGGAGGCCAAGTGGACGGGTCCACGAGGGCGCCCGTGTGGGGCGCCACGTGACAGGAGGGTTCGCAAGTTGAGGGCCCACGGGTATAGTGGGCCCTAGTAACATTGGGGGACGGTAACGCTATGATAACGAAGGGGAGCCCCATTATGTAAGCGCGTTTTACCCCGTTATTTTCTCCGTGTGAGACTATGTTCCCACACGGTCTTACCTGTGCAGGACGCGTGGCAGCCTACCGGACGTTGGATGTGATCAGGACGGCTACGATCGCGTGGACCCGAGTCCACGCAATCATCAAATTCATCACGTGCGCAAAAGAGGGATTTAAGTGACGACGATCGGAGGGCTCACCGATCGCCACGTGGCGACATGAAGAGAGCTTATCTTCATCAACATCAAGACCGGGGGATCGCGATCTAACGGCCACGTGAAGTTCGATTTTTCTCTCTCTTCGTGAAGATCTCTAGAGCATCGTATTCCAATCCGACGGCGTAGGCGATCCGTGGAAGAACACCACGATCGCGGTCCGATTGAACCGCGATCGCGGCGCGATCGAGCCGCAATCGTAGATCCTTCCACGTGGAATCAATTCCACGATCATCGATCGGCATTCTCTAGTGAATCTGGAGCACGATCGTGGTCCGATCGTGGTCGATCGCAGTGAAGATCGTGGCCTATTTTGAAGCAATTTTTGAGGCTAATTCACCTCCAAATCGGGGCGGATTCAGCGCGGATTTGATACCACGACGCAGCCCAACGGAAACCGCACCCACGACCTTGCAAAACCGCTCCCACGACCGCCTCTATCGCCCACGATTCCGGGCTAATTTCCTCTTAAAAACCAATGTATTCCTCCCTTTGTTCTTCAACTTTTGATCGACTCGTGAAGAAATTAAGCGAGTTTCGAGGAAGGTCTGAAGTTCTCGTGATCCTCTGCTTCCAAGTGTGTAGAGACGCATCTATTGAAGCATGATAATCACGATTTTATCTCTTGATTTCATCGAATTTTCCCCTTGACTTCCGAACGTCCACGAGGAAGAATCTGAGCAAATTCGCCTCAATCCACGAGAATTGAGGCCCCATTCTTGCGGCAATCGGGTTAGTAGTGAGACTCGATCGATTATCAAGAGGTAATTTGTATCTTTATTAGGTTTAGATCTTTAATTTCGCAAAGTAGCTCATAGTGTTCTTCATTTTTCCTAATTTTTAGTCCAAAAAGTTGCTAATTTTGAAAATAAGATATCTCTTTGATTATAATTCCAAATTACTTGATTTTGATTTCATTGGATTCCTCTTTTCATCAGCTTTCCGTGTTCATTTGACCCTTCAATTTGACGTTTGACCGAGGACTGTTCATCATTCGTCAGAAGTCAAACGTTGACTTTCGGGGTCAATTACTTTCAATTCACAAATTAGAATTCGATCATTTTGGTCTCTTTAGATTCCTCCGGTTCTTAGCTTTCTATTGACATATAAATTGCAAGATTTGGATTTCATTTGACTGGTCAATTTGAAGATTTCCTCTGAGGTGTTTATTTCAGGGATTTTCTGATACTTGATTTTCAATAATTCATAGTAAATCCAATTCTTACCCAAAAATCATGAATTATATACCAATAATTTCTATTTTCTCTCTAGTTTCTGAATATATAATTTTCGTAATCTTATGACCCTGTTTGTTTCTCTGATTTTACAGTACACCTACTGTTGGTCAAAGTCAACGCTTTGACTTTGACTTTTGACTTTTCTCTGTCAAATCCGAGATTTCAATTCTTAAAACTTCTTATTAGGTTTATTTATATCATTTCCACTCATTTTATCTTATTTCTATTTCTTTAAAACCCCTTTTAAACCTAAGTTTGACAAAGTCAACTCTACAATTAAAGTCAACCCTGCTCTCTGTGGATCTACCCGATACTTACACAATACTTGATTTTTATATCTTATCTTTGTGAGTTCGGTTTTATAAATTTTGTTTGACCATCGTCTTTGTGATTTAACGACGCACGAAAACGACACGTCATGGTTGCAATGACAAGTACCTTGTATTTGGCATCAACGCTTGATCTGGCAATGATCAACTACTAGCATGAGCTCCAAGATATAAGATTGGGTCATAAGAAGAGAAGGTAGCTTCTAATCAATCATCAATGAATGGGCGAATAGTGCCCTTAAAGTAACATAATTAAGTTTGACACTAACTAAGCCTTTAGGTGAAAGATTGTGCATTGACTGACATTCTTAGTTGATTCTAGGACTAGTAGTGTCTAGATATTGTAGTCTTACGGTGCTTTAGTGATTTAATGGATTAACATTGTCACTTATCTTGCTTAAAGCGGCTGATGTAAATAGATGTGAAACAAGAAACTTTGCATAATAAACATGTCATATATTTTTATTGAGAGAGTAGAAGTGCATAGGAGTTTTTAACAAGTTTGATTCCAAGGAAAAAATCTGTTACTTCATGATTCTCATGGAAAGTATGTTGTGTAAATGGTAGATAATGTAATTTATACTTTGTATGCTTGAACTTATTAGTAGTAAATCAAAGACATATATTGAAAAAAGAAGGAAAATTGATATTTGTATTCAAAGTATAGAGAGGATCCTTGGAATCTGGTTGCTTGACAAAAGGAGTTAAGATTTATAAATCATTCTCTAGGGGCTTGCTTGAGATTATAACGAGATTTTTTTAGGAGGCATACATGCTTTGGATACGATGGATGTTTAAAACCATGTGGTTATTCCATATACATTGTTTCACGGAGATCTTTGTAAAAAAGACATTAGACATGAAACCTCAAAGATATCTTCTAGATAGATGATTATGTTTTAACTATGACTTATGAATCCCTAACTATGGGGCTCCATAAAATCAAATATTGGATGTCATAAAGTCCTTGAAGGTGGTTTAAATGGTTAAGGACTAAGATGCGATTAATCCTTTTTCCAAGTTAGTGGAAATATTAAGAGAGAGTTCATGATGATTTTCTAAATGTATTCAGTATTAGTCATAATGAAATATTAGGGTTTGAAAATTGACTATATCTTAAGTCATTCTTGAATCTTGAGAAAATGAAGGACTATACATATATAGTAACCAATCATGGCAAGGTTCCATTAGAGAGTTCATATAGACTTTATATCTTCCAGAGCATATGATCGAGTTAAAATTAAATGAGTTGACAACTCAACCTATTGATTAAGTTAAAATCAATCCTTAAATAATTATTCTATATGCTAATCTGATTAATTAACAAGGTTTATCAGTAAATATTATTAAGTATATCGAGTTTTAATTGGTGACAAATATGGGCCTAAACGATCACATATATTAGGTCAATGGATATTGGTGAATAGAGACATTATTTTGAAGACTTGTGTGAAAATTTCACAATATGAAAGCTTATGAATATGGGGAGAGTCACCAAACTAGGGGCGACTTGTGGCCTATAAGGTAAATCACTTTTTCATGTCTTATTTCTATTCATTAAAATGAAATTTATTCATTCTTATTCTCATGTGATGTTTTGAATGAAGTCCATGAGCATATGTAATGACCAAATGAATTTTATGAAACCATAATATAATGATCACTTGTCTTAAACATATTCTGTAATATTTCTATTTGAGGAATATTCGATAAGGGTATCGAATTATCGAAAAAGAATATCGCTATCTGATTTAAATCATATGATTAGTATGATTGATCCTCTAACCATTGGTGTGGAGATACATAATGATTACTCTTTGGAGAAAGAGTTCACTAAATTGGTCAATATAAATCCCTAAATGGTATTGCCTACTCATTAATTAGGTTGATTCATGTCACAGATTTGTATGCAGTCCTTTGACTTCAAGCACCAAAGACAACTTATGGACAATATAACCTTGCTTTGATTATGATTTACGAATCCCAAGCCATGGGATTTCCAAAATTTCATAGATTGGATATGACTTAAAGTCCTCAAAGATGATTATATGATCAAGATATGATCATTAATCCTTGGTATTAGAGGAGATTGACTCAAGGAATGAGATGATATAGAATCCTTTGCCAAGGTAGAGGAAAAACTAAAGAAGGTGTCTTTATGATTTCTTTGATGCATTAATACTACTTAAGTTATTTATTAGGGATTTGACAGTTGACCATGACTTAAGTTATTTATGAGTCTCTTGTATATGAAAGATTACACATACATGATAAGTAATGAGTGCAAGGTTCCATTTGAAAGTTCCTATATACTTTATATTTCCTATGACACATGACATTATTGGGAATCCAACGACTTATAACTCAACTTGTTAAATAGGTTAAATCAATCATTAATTAATTAATCTATATATTAAAATAGATAATTAATAAGGTTGACTAATAAGAGTTATTATATCTATGAAGTTATTAAGTAGATAGATATATGGATCTAGAGTGTTACATGTGTATAGCTATTGACATTGATAGATATAAACATAATGCGAAGGGTTTTTATGAAAAGTTTACATATCCAAAGTCTACAAATAAGGAGAGAATGATCACACCTAATGGTGCCCATACAAACCTTGTGGAAACATTTCCCCTTTCTTCTCATTCTCTTTCAATGAAGAGTTTCAAGAGGAGATCCAACCATCTAATGATCGTGTGGATTCTTCTAGCAGCTAA
This sequence comes from Lemna minuta, assembly GCA_024174645.1. Classification (NCBI taxonomy): domain Eukaryota; kingdom Viridiplantae; phylum Streptophyta; class Magnoliopsida; order Alismatales; family Araceae; genus Lemna; species Lemna minuta. Next base: position 2,850,312 of record CM044105.1, read on the forward strand.
AAATTATAATACTTTCAAGAAACTTATTAAGCAAACCTTCTAAGTATGGATTTTGATCTACTATAGATGATATGATCATCATTTCTTAGTGCCTCATCACTGTGAATGTTTGATTCAATGTCTTATGCAATATTTGATGCTTTCATAAATTTTTTTAAGATTTATCAAGTATTAAAGCTCACTAACTTTTATCATCTATAATATATGAATATAAATAAGAATAAATAAATTTCATTTAATAAATATAAACGAGACATGAAAATGAGATTTGTCTTATAGGACACATAATATCCATCACACCATTTGAGTTTAATTGGCTCGTGACAAGTTCAACATGATTGAGTGGCTGGGGATTACGTCATTGCTAGGATTTATTGGCAGCTAGCTTGTTGTAGACGGGTCATGGAGGCTCTCCTTGTGAGTGGGATACCCTACTAACGGGGAGACAATAATCATGGCGGGGTGGTAACACTCTTGCTAGAGGAGAGGTGACGGAACGAATCGATGCGGTCGTTGATTGCACACCGATTCATGTCAACAATAAAACCAAACTTACAAATTTAATGATTTAATTACGAATTGAAAGGTATAATGGTAAATAAGGGTCGAATCCACGGAGAAATAAGGGATTTCGAGAGATCTTTTAGAATTTGATCAAATTAGACAATGAATTGGTGATAGAAATTAGGGAAAAATAGTAGATTTAGAAAGATAACTCACAGATGAATCCATGGAATAAAAAATTATTCGATTTGGATTAGTATTTGCGGAGAAATCAAAGTGCGAAGTAGAGAGAAATTTCCAAAAATTGGAAGAACAGAAAATCGAAATTAAAGACTAATTAAACTAAATTATGATCCTAAATTACAAATTGATGATACATGATGATAGATTAGAGGGAAAACACGTATTCTAACTCGATATAGCGATCGAAATGATCCAATTAATCGCAGGATTCAAGGCTTTTCATTCCGCAATTTCAAAAACGAGCATCGGTGTTCAAGAGACGAATTCTCCTTAATCGATAGACGAAATCTCACTTTTAATCATTTCGTGGACGCGGAAACGAGTCTAGAAGAGATTAGAAGCAAGAGATTAAAGGATGGAAGGGTGTAGATAGATCAATTTAGTGAAATCATCCAAGAATACATCTAAATTTATAGTGTATTTGGGCATAAGCGTCCGATGGAGCGTTTCATCAGCGATCAACCGCTCTGATTGATCGCATTAATGCGAATCGTTATCGTTATATTGCAACCGTTGGATCGCCGATCGAGCGCTCAGATGAAGCCACGTGATCACGCGTTATAAAACGCCTTGAAACCGTCGTCGTTGGATCGCGATCTGATGTCTCTGATGTGTTTCATCGCGATTTAATCTTGATCGTTATAACTCTTGTGATCAACGGTTGCGATTAGATGCGATCCGGTGTACCCCGATTAAGCCACGTGTCCATCGATCTTAAGTGAAGATCGACGGCTGATATCGCGCCCGATCGGATGTTCCACACGCCGTCACGTCACCTCCTCATCGCGATAGTTGATCGCGATCGATCGGACGGTTCTGATTATGCCATGTCACCTGCGCGCTTTAAATATTCTGAAAAATCGATATTTAATTAGAAAAATCGATTTTTAATTTTGGAAACTCTTTAGAAATTCAGAAAATTCTCGAAAAATCCCTAAAAATTAGAAAATTCATAACTTTCAAAATATAACTCCAAATTAAATCAAATTTCTTTCATTAGATCAGAAATTTAATTATCTATCATTCCAAGAAGTCAAAATTAATAAATAACAAGAGTTTTAATTTATTTTTCAAAAATACAGTTACTTCTTTAAGATTTTAACTTTAGAAAATTAAGTAAATGTTTATAAAAATGATTACTCTCATTATTTAACTTTAAAAACCACTTATAATCTCAAGTAAAGATTGGTTATAAAATTATTTATCTTTAATTCATCATAATTAACCCTAATTTAATGTATTTTGAGATTATAACTTAAAATAGCATGAAATGATAGAAATGCACTCAAAGTATGATATCATGCATACAAATGGAATGTTTTATGCCTTATTTTGCATTAATAATCATGTATTATCATGTTAAGATTGCATGTTATCAAGAGGGGCAGCCCTCCTTGCAAAGGGAGACAATTGCCTTAGTGGGGGCAGTGACAGCAACTCTCTAAGGGTGGTAGCGACCATGTTGGGAGGCAGTGGTCAAGGACAATTAGTGGTGTACCCTCTAGCCCTCTTTGGTGGCAAAAATAACTAAAGAATCTCAGTGCTTTGGTGAAGAAATTTTTCTCTAATACCATGGGAATATGCAAAGCTTTTGATGATGGATAGGTATACAAGTTGTTAGAAGCCTCTATATGTAGAGAAAGTCATGAATTAGGAAGAGATACGTTATATATGAGACTAAGACCATGATTGGCTAACCTAGTTGGGCCATAGTCTAACATGATTGATTGAAATATAATTTTATGAGTTAGGACTTTATTTTCATGCATGATCTTGTTGATTTTTCTATGATCGCGTAATCAAGACTTGTCAGTCATCCTAAACTAAGCCAAAAAAGCCTTTGTTGAGTCAACTTTTACCTTTTTTTGAGTCTAGTTATTGAACGATAATACTAGTTACTTTTGAGTCAATGAAATTTGAGTGAATAGACATTTTTACCCTTTACTAATTTTGTGGAAGTATTTTCCGTGTGAAGTTGACGGTTGCTTCAATCAAACTAAAGTTCCTTCAATGGGAATTGTGACTCATCCATGGTTTGATAAAAAGATTTAATCATTCCAAAAACCTAGGAACTGAAAAATGCTTGCTAATCTCATTTCATTTCTCATGTATCACAAGTTCACATAATCATAAACTCCACTAAAGAAAATTTGTTCATTTCTTACTAGATTTCATCATTGGATGGAAATATTTTATGTGTGGATCCATTACATCATTGAATTTGGTTCATAGTCTGATTGGGAAACCATTTCTCCACTAACTATCCAATGTTGAATAATATTTCATCACTTCATTTCTATTAAATAATTATTTTGCAATCATCAATTTCATCATTATTTTACTCTATAAAGATAGTATGTTTCATTGCTACCCCCTTTTCTCTATTTATTTTATTCAAATTATGATTTTCAATAGAGCAGGAATTTATATCTAGTATTGAAGAACATGTCAACAATAGGATGCCAAAAGTCGGGAACCACAATCGATGATTGAATTGGATCGTTGTGATCAAGCAAGTCTATCCGATCGCTGATCATGGTAAGTTGTTTTTTGATCAATCAGTTACCAAGCCCATTGATTGATTTAGGGAGTGATTGATTCTGCTATTGATCGTTGATCCCTGATCAAATGACAATTTTTGTGTTCAAATTTTCAAAGTTTAATTCCTTTTATATTTAGTTTAGATTTTGTTAGATTTTTGTTAGATTTTTTTTGGTGATCGATGATCAAGGATCAACGATCAGATGGATCGCATTTGAATGATCATCCACCGAAGAGCTGATCTAATCGATGTCCGTCAATCAGATCATGATCATCATTCACTGATTGATCTGCCAATGAACAGTCATGATCGAGACGATTTCGATCAGATTGCCGTCCTAATCTGAAGGAACTCAATCTTGGAAGCCATCAATTTTTAATTTAGTCAACCTAATATATCTATCAAAGGAGCGATTTTTTTATTAATCCGGGGTTTTTTTATAAATATTACACCCCTGATGAGTTCTTTATCCTCCGGTTTGTCTCACTTCCGGATGCAGAGATGGAAACCGCCGACGCCGACGTTGGAGCGTCAGACTGGGGAGAGAGATGGAGCTCAATAGAATCATACGAACAAGAGACTGAGAGATAGAGATAGAGATAGAGATAGAGATAGAATCATAGAACAAGGAGACAAAGAGAGAGGGTATAGAGATATCAATAAGATAAAGAGAGAGAGATAGCGATAGTAGAGATAAAAATACGAGAGTGAAATAAGAGAGAGAGATAGCGATAGAAGCGAGAGAGAAAAGTACGAGAGTGAAATAAGAGAGAGAGAGAGAGAGAGCGAGGATCGTGAATCAACGTGGTTAATGCAGTATCCGCCCTCATTGTTGAGGATATGCTCGGGTCGAAGATTACAGGAGCGGCGGCTCTAAATCTGAGGCACACAAAGTGTGTCTCACCTTCTACCTTCGCTGTCGATTCTATCCTCGCTTTTGTCGACGGTATTATCGCCATTACCGCATTCTCTCAGGTACATCTGTCTTCTTGGTTTTCTCATGAGGTTGCTGAATATTTTCATTTTTTTGGCGGTTGTATTTGTTTTAGAAAATGGGGAAGAGATTTATAGAGGTTAATTGGGATGTGTAACCGGGGAATTTTGTTCCAATTGGGATGCATCTTCTCACGTAGAAGTGAAATTTTGCATTTTGACTGCTTAATGAATACCAACGTGTGTAATTTTCTAGATTTTTCTTGAGAAGGGACATCAAGTCTATTTTTCTGTCTATTATTCGACTCTATTCTTTCTTTTGCCGACGGTAACACTTCCATTGCTGCATTCTGTCAGGTATTGCCTTATCAGGGTTCTGATTCTCGAATTTTGTTCGTGGATTATGTTCATTTACTTTTTCTTTTTCTTTTTCTTTATGGGATGAGGAAGAGATTTCTAGAGGTTAATAGGGATGTAACCTGATGATTCTGATGAAAAATAATTCCTGATTTCTGTATATTTCGATGATTCTTAGAGTTTTTTTTCTGCAAGTCGACAGCTGAAATGAATACAACATGCAGGGTTTTTAACGGCGGGATCTCTCTCTTTTCCTTGAAGTTTTTTAAGTTCCTTGATTCTGAACATCGGGATTGAATGCTGGCTTTTTTGTAGAATTTTTCTTGATAATAGATTTAGTGATGTCTAGAGTTTATTTGGGATTTTATCTGAGAATTGGTCCCAATCGGGGATGCATGTTGTCATGAATCTGGTCCTGACTTCATCATGGGGTTATTTTTTTGGAATTTGAATGTGACGACCCCATGATCTTAAGAATTGGGAGGCCTATGACTGGCCCCGTTAAAGGTTTGTATATAGAAGAGTGGAGGGTTATGTGAGGGGAGGAAGAAGCATAAACTGTTGAACTTATCTCAGGGTTTATTTATTTACTATCTCCCTGCTGTATTCTGTTCTCCCCCTGGATTTGTCTTCCTCTTCCAGCAGAACTAAGAGTTTCTTGACTATTCTTTACTTCTCCCTCAATGTTCTATCCTATCCTTGACCTTATACACGCCAAGGAGCTTATGAATATCATCAGTATCATGCATATGAAGGAAAATAATACAATATGATAGGATCCTATGTGGGATCTTATCAGAATGCTTAATTAATGTGACATGTGTAGGTTTTTAATGGGATGTTCTCTCTCTTTCCTTGATATTTTCTAGTTCCTTGATCATGACTTCTGAATTGGGTGATAGATTTTCTTAGGTTTTTCCTTGGGAATGGAAATCAAGTCTATTATTATACCATTTCTAGGTAAAAGGAAATGATCACTCCCTTCTTTTTTTTTTGAAGAGTAAAAGAAGGGTCCTCTAAAATGAAGGCCCCCCCGTTGTCATTGAAGGTATGACGGAATACAAAGTCATGCCACACAGTTCACAAAGTCGAGGGGCCTAAACCGCCTCGAATCCATAGTGTAATGAGCCCCCGCGCGTCGTGCTGTATGGCGTCGACTGAAGGGGAGTGTCCCCGGAAGATGACTTCGTTGCGGTGACTCCAAATGGACCATAGGTTGACATATATGTGCTGCCATTCTACCTTTGACCGGTACGGTCCGTCATTGATGGACCTCCAGAAGGCCTCCCAGGAAGATAGATCTATCTGGGCCACCCTAGCAGATACCCAAACAGAGGAGGCAAAGGGACATGTAACAAAAAGATGCTCGCAGTCCTCCACCGCCCCCGCACATAAGGCACATTCGGTCGTAGACTCAGGTGCCATGCGTTGTCGATAAGCCCTCGTCATTAGCCTTCGCCCGGAGGAGAAGCCATACAAAGACCCGTATCTTCATAGGAATCCGACTTTTCCACGCCCGTCGCCACTCCCTTATAGAAATCATTTCCTTTTCAATATGTTTTTAAATGTTTTCCTTGCTGCATTAACTTTGTAGCAGGCATCAAATAAACAATTCCAATTTAGTACTCACATAGTAGAGACTGCAATGTATTTTACAATTGTCTCTGATGTTTTTCAAAGGTATTCAAAGTCTTTATTCAACAAACTCTCTGGTGCCATTGGCTCTGTAATTTAGAGCTACTGAAAAGGTGTCTTATTGTTTCTAAAGATTTCTACATTTCTTAATTTTTCAGTTACTGAGAATACATTTATGCAATCGACAGCTTGGTTGGACCCGTCAAAAGGTGTGAACAATTCTCCTGTTGGACTAAAATTCAAAGGATCTGATTTCTGCTTGTTAATTTTTTTGTGCGTATTTTAAATTTTGCAATTTTATTATCAAATAGTTATTAATGACCTGATGACTGAATTGGCATAGTGTGGCTGTTTTCTTGTGGAAGATCATGGTGGTTACGTAGGAATAGGATGTGTGAGTGCATATGTGAAAATCGTATAAGGAAAAGTGAGCAGATGCTGTAATTAATATGATACATTTTCTGTATGCTGAACAGTTGGAAATGGATTGATGCATTTCTATGAGAATAAGGTAGGGATCCTTACGCTAACTCTTTCTGATGAGGTAACAAAGACTCATCCTTTAAAGCCTTTTAACTAATTGACACGCAAGTATTCAAATATCTAAAATCTAATATTTTACCTCTGGTTGAAGATAGTTTTAAAAGTTCAAATATTTTTACCTCTCAAACTGCCATATTGCTGAATTGCTCCTCTCTAAGACATTTAACTTCACATCCAATATCAAGACCCGTGGAAATTTTTGAAAACAATGTCAACTAAACTTGAGGGCTCTATCACACATGTTGCTATCAAGCATCATTAGAATTCTCTTGGATTATGTGAAAATATGTTGTTTAACCAAGACCCAACTCTTCTATTTGCAGATCTTTCATCTGATGATTGGTTCATCTAATTTTGGTACGATTTTTTTCTTAGACATGATCAGTGGTCTTAATTTTTTAAGCATGTAATTTAATTACTCCTGTATTCATGTGTAGATGCATCCATTTAAAGGTATTATACATTTTAAGCACTATGAATCTTTTTTTTTAAGAAAACGGGGAAGGGCACCCCGAAATGGATCCCCCCCGATGTCATTAAGTCAATGACCTTGGATAAAAATCATGTGCTATAGAGGTACAATAGTCGAGGGGCCTAGACCACCTTTGTTCCAAGAAGATGCAAATCCCCTCGCGTTGTGCTGGATAGCATCAACGGAGAGGGTACGACCCCTAAAGATGACTTCGTTCCTATGGGTCCAGAGGGACTAGAGTGTGGCAAAAATAGGTACCACTCAGCTTTGTGTCAAAATGTTTCCGCGGCGAGAGATCGCCAGAAAGTCGCCTCCAAGGTCGCCACAAGGCGGCCGACCCCCGCCACTGCCATGCCGCCTGGGCCAGGGGGCAAGCCCGAAGAACAAGTGCGAGCAATCTTCCACTGCCCTTGCACACAGCGAGCACTCCACAGAAGAGTCCGAGGCTATGCGCTGCCACAGAGACCTCGTCATTAGGCGTCGTCGTAGGAGGAGCAAGGCGAACACCTTGATGTTCAAAGGAAGATGACGCTTCCACACCAAGCAAAACCTCTGCCAGAGGAGTGGGTCCTTTGGGCCCTCGAGGTCCTCTAGGTCCTCCTTGCCCGAAGAAGTCTGTATGCCGCTCGGGCTGTGAAATTAGGGCCTCTCCACACCACTCGTCATGGGCTGCCTCTAATAGACGCCGGTCAGCAACTAGCTCCTACAGACTGAGCAGCTCAGCCACCCGCTCGTCAGGCAATGCCTCAAGCAAAGTTGGAACCCAGGCGTCGTGCCAGGCCTGCCGCACTGAAACCCCCGGATTCGTGGATAATGCATGGAGGCGAGGAACTTTCCGCTCAAATGGTCATGTCTTGACCAATCATCATCCCAGAAATAGAAGGTTGCCCCGTCCCCCAGTTGAGGTCGGAATAAATTCTGCACCAGCGAGAAACACGGTCGCACGCTCGACATAAAAGCGGAGTCGCCATGTCTCGGGGTCCGCCAAAACTCTCAATCCAGCGAGGATCCATATCCGTCTCGCAGCACCATCGATACTAAGTCACTAGAAGGTTGCATCATCCGGCGCACCCACTTGGTCAGAAAGGCCGTGTTGGTCTACCGCAGGTGAAGTATGCCTAGCCTGCCTTGAGACAAAGGACGACACATGGTAGTTCACGTGACGAGCGCTACCCCCCTTGACCCCTCAGGCTGGGAACCTCGCCAAAACTCTTCATGGACTTCTCGAGACGTCTCTTGACGCTAGCCGGCATCCTAAAAATTGACATGTAATAAATGGGTATAGTTGCCATCTCCTTCCTGACAGTTGCTCATCTCCGCCCTTTCTCCCGAGGCTCGTAGCTGCATCGTCTTTCCCTTCTAGGTGACTGTGCTCATTCGTGCGCAGACGAAACCTCCGTTTGCAAGCCCTTTGCAGGTCACTTTCTTTTGCAATTCGGTCGGACCGATCCCGCCCTAAATCAGTTAGCCTCCCGCCATTATGTGGGACCTGCGATCGCCTCTGTGAACCACGCCCCTCTTTGCCTTTACGTGGGTCCGCCGTCGTCTCATTTAATTTCCTCTGAAAGTTGTTGGATTCCTTAGTGTTGGCAGTATTCTCTAGGTTTCAGAGATCCGCGTCTAGTTTAAACGCTCGCTGGTGGTGGGAGCGTTCCTCGGCTGCCGTGCAGGAGAGAAATTTGGAAACGAAATCCTGCAGTTCGCGTGCGGTCATGCCTCGACGCGCAACTTCCTCCGTAAGCCGCCGCGCTTCCGCTTCACTTCCCTTCCGCTTTGCTTCCCTTCGGTGCTCGTTCTTACTCATCTTCCTCCTCTGGAGAAGCTTATTGGTAGTGCAGTATGAATTTATCTTCATGCTGAATTTAAAATTGTGTCATCAATTCTGAAATTTATTAGTGGAGACTTCCAGTTTGGAAAGACCCTGATAAGATCTTTGGAGATCATCACTAGTTATCTGTTTTCTCATTAGACTCCAACAATACAGTTGATATCCGATACTTTTTTGGAAAATACCTCCAGTAAGGAAAAATTGCCTTCAAATCAGCCTGCTTGACCGAATATGTTACTTTGATCTTTTGATTTTTTATTAGATGGCAGTAAGTGCCCATTTTTTGCTCATGTGAGGAGAAGAGGGAAACTGGTGGGTTGTGTTCCTAGTAGATGGAAGAGAAGTGCTTGAGAGTTACTCTGCCTTGTGTGACTGCCAGCTTCTGCACTGAGATGCTTTGATTACAATTGTTCCTTCACATTTTCTTTCAACTGGTATCATGAAATACTTGTCCAAGGTAGGTTTGTATAGTTTCTCTTTCTCAAAACTTTCATTTGTCCTTATTTCTCATAGTATGTTGATGGCACTTCTGATTTTACATCAAGAAGTAAAAGAACAAAAAGTTTCTCAATGATCTATGTGCTTAATACACTTTTGTTTTTGTGTGAGTAACCTAAATGCTTAAGACATCAAGTTTCCAATAACCGAGGAGTACGATCGCGTCCGCGACGCGGCGATGAATTTCAACAAAGACAGATGCCACGTGACCAAAGAAGGCGAGCGAGGGATTCGCATTTGTTTTCGCGATGCTGCGATGAATGTCAACAGCGAGGGCCTATACGCGCTCGATCTGGAGGGAATTTGTTTTCGCGAACGCACTTTCGGAATAGAGATGAGGCGTTTTCAATCTGGAAGGGGAGAGCGGATAAGAGATCGCGTGGGCGATCGAGGGCTTCATGATCCCTGTCGCGACGACACAAGGTAGTCAAATTGCGATTTTCAGGATGCTCCCAAGATGGAGAAATGGAAGCATCGCGAACGCGTAATCGCGAGAGAGCCGAGGAGAATGGACGTCGGAGAGGGAGAATGGACCTTTGATCATGCTGGCGCAGACATCACTCGCAAACTTTTCGTGGGCACGATGGAGATAGTTCACCCTCGGCACAACGCGACCACAATGGAGAAGCCATGCGAAGGAGAAATGGCATAGGTGGGCCACTGCGTGATCAACTGCAAAGGCCGACTGCGAGATTGATACCGTCGAGAGCGAGATGGATGCACTCACGACGCCCCGCACTGCCACGTTGGCCGCATCCCGTGCCGCCGCGGGTTTCTTTTCCGCGGCACCTTGTCCCAGCAAGGAGGATCAGGCCACCGTAACAGCCGTGCGACTATCTTGACACAACGCCTCCTCAGGGCTGCCCTTTTGAAGCTGGAGCTGGCAGACCTCCCTCGCCAAGTCCTAACATGGGGATACAACCAATGCCGCCCGTACTGATGCCGTCACCAGCTGGTCGTGTATCGACATATGCACAGGCAATAATACTAGGCCACCCACCTGCCGCCGACATGCCACCGGCTGGAGAGTGGGCGATGCAAGGCCGCCGTCAAAGAGTGGGCAGACCAAACACAAACACTGGCAGGCGCCCTGTCGACCCCCGCCAGGAGGGAAGGTGCCTAAGATGCATGGCGCGGGATCACACAATTATAACATGCCAATGACCCATGAAGTGTCGGCTATGCCTCCAAGGAGGCCATCGCCAAGCCTCCTGCCCACTGCAGGTGACTGCGTGGTCGCTACCAGCTGCTAGGAGACTCTACGCGTGTTTGGTAGGGGAAATCCGGACTGCTGATTCGGAATGGTCGCACATCATCGATGGTCTACGCGAAGTGAGTCCTGACTTGAAAGACCCTGACTACCATAGGTTAATATCTGGAGATGTTTTCCTTCGCGGTCTTACGAAGGAGGCCTGGCGACTTCTCCATGGCCGGTCACAGCAACTACCCGGCGGTGAGGTCATCAAATGGCGCCGTCCCCGACCTATGGACGGGGCCATAGCAATCCGGACAGAAACCCACCGCCTGGAGAATTGTGGGATCCCTTTTGGAATGCGCTCATGGGAGCTCTTGGCAAAAATCCTCCGAACAATCGGCCCACTTGTATGCGACGGGCTCCAGACTGGCAACCCAAACTGTATGTGCATGGACGTGGAGATGGGACGAGATACGGTGGTCCCGCGCAAGCTTCCAGTGGAACTCAGAGATTGGGCTGGAATCGAACTTCACATTGCTGCCCTACCAGGCCCCCCGCCGTTGCCTAGTTGCCCCCAGTTTGCCTCTAGCTCCGGCTCCATTGCACGACCGGCAGCGCCTCTTGTAATTCATGTACGCCCACAACCGTCAGTAAACGGGGCCTCCATCTCTCCAGCTGGGGCACAATCGGCCATCCCTCAGGTTTCTCTACCATGCCTAAGGGTGCTGGAAGGAGAGGCACATACCCCCTCACTCGTACAAGACACAATTTCATCGCCGACAGCCCCCCCAACCCTGGAGCAGGCCACGCCTCTATCCAAGACCATTGTCTCCCACTATAGACGCCGATACCCGTCAGCCCTAGCCGCCCCCCGAGAACATCAGAACTAGATGGCTAAATACGAGGAACATGCAAATGGGACTGCCCGCATCTCGACTTGGGAGGTTGAATCAGAGACCCCTAGCATAGCCACCTAGGCCTCGCCAAGGGACCAGGACTTCTCCCGCCTAGAGATGATCCACGCGCTAAAGGTACTGCCCACTGCGAGAGCTTTTGCCCTTGCCCCATGAGGTGTGTCTCATGGAACGTACGCAGCCTCCGTCACTCCCGCCGTCGGGGGTGGTTGGACGATACCTCAAGGAATGGGGGGCCGACATCATATGCTTGCAGGAGACCCTACTCGCACATACGGACCATCGTATATGGTCCGACCTTGGATGGGGTGGCGAGACGTCGCAAGTTTGCATTGGCGCTAGGGGGCGTTTAGGCGGAGTCATGCTGGCGTGGAAGGAGATGCTATTTGACAGGTTAACGGAATGGCGAGGGCGACATGTAGTGGCGGCGTGCCTCCTCCGTCGAGCATATGGCCTCCATTTTGCGTCGGCTTATGAACCCACGGTTCCCACGGTTCGAGGGGAACTATGGGAGGATCTTATACAGATGTGTGGGGTATTCCCGAATCTCCCCATACACATCGGCGGCAATTTCAATGTGACGTTGGCAACTGCAGACCGGCCGAACGACACTGGCGGCAGGGATCATGGATCGGCGCGGTTTAGAGAGGTGTTGGCCCAGCTCGGCCTAGGAGAGATGGGGCCTTCCGATTGACGATTCACTTGGCACGGGCCTAGGTCTCAGTCCCGGATTGACCGATTCCTCTACTCGCCCGAGCTCCTCGACATACATGCCTTGGCAGAGGTGACATCGTTGCCTAGGCCGTTATCTAACTATACCCCACTCCTATGGACGTCACAGGTAGGACCGGCAAGACCTACATACTTCAAAATGGACCGATCTTGGTTTAGGCAAGATAGGTTCAAAGAGGACATGGAAGGATGGTGGAGAACTCGGTGCACTTTCGGGACGGCAGCGGCGAGTTTAGCCAAGAAGCTGCTCTATTTTAGGCACCACTTGTTTGCAATCGACGCCCAGATTCACATCGACCGCACTAGCAATCGCGATGCGGCACTGGCCCGCATTCAAGAATTGGACACGATGGAGGATAGCAATCCACTTGGACAGGGAGAATTACAGGAGAAGAGAATGTGCTAGGACGAAGTAGCTGTATTGGACAGGAGACTTGAGATGGACTAGTGCCAGCGGTCCAGACAGCTATGGTTGGCGGCTGGAGACGCCAACACACGTTTTTTCCACCAGGTGGCGAATGGGCGTCGGCGCCAAAACCATATACGACTGCTTCGCATCGGTGACTGGATTCATAGTGACCAAACATCGGTGGGACATGCACTGGCAAACCACTTCTGGGAGTTCTACCGACGAGGTCCTCTGAACGAGTGGAAGTGGGCGCCCACCGTACCCACGATCAACCTAGCACAGCAGCAGCACCTGATCCGCCCCTTCTCAGACGAAGAAGTTGAAGCCGTCGTGCTGGGGTTTGAATAGCGAGGGCGCCCTGGGTCCAGATGGGATTTTGTTAATCTTCTACAAGGAATGCTGGGACGTGATCGGACTGGAAGTGATGTCAGTAATGGAGGAGTTCCATACTAGTAGATGCTAGATGGAGAGTCTCAACAAAGTCTATCTCGTCCTCCTCCCGAAGACACCTGGAGCCGAATGCATAGGGGATTTCTGGCCGATCTCATTATCCAACTCGATTTACCTAATTATAGCCAAAGTAGTGGCTAACTGCCTCCGCGAGGTCCTAGAAGGCCTGATTAGCCCATTTCAGTCTGCTTTTATTCCGGGGCGGCGGATGATAGACAACATAATGCTGGCTAAGGAGATGGTGGCGTCGTGGCATCAATCCGGCACCGCCGGATTCATGTGGAAAGTGGACTTTGCAAAAGCCTACGACTCCATCAACTGGCGATTCCTCTGGAACGTTCTGCGGCGACACGGATTCCCAGAGGTATGGGTGCGATGGATCAAACTATGTGTTACTACGGCCTCATTCTCAGTCCTTGTGAATGGACAGCCCCACGGGGTGTGGTTCCAACCGCAAAGGGGCATCAGACAAGGATGTCCGCTTGCACCGCTGCTGTTAATATTGGCCGCTGACGCATTGGCTATTTGCACGACAAGGTTGCGCTCCCGGAGGGTTATCTCTCAGGTTTCCAGTGGGCTACCGCTACTTTTTTCGTCCAGGGCTCTGAGGCAGCAGCTCGCACTCTCTCCAGCATGATGGACATTTTCTCCGACTTCTCGGGATTACAACTAAATAGAGCCAAATCTATTTTCGTTGGGTTCGGGCTCTCCACAGAGGAGTCGAGGTGTGCCAGCCACTTAGGGACTCTGATCAGTACACTCCCTGTCCGATACTTGGGTGTGCTATTGACGGACATACGTCTTCGAGTACAAGACTGGAAGCTAGTGATTGACAAGGTGGATGCCAGATTGGGTGGATGGCGGTCGCATTTGTTATCACGCGGAGGCCGGTTAGTTTTGGTGAAGGCAGTCTTTTCCGCCATCCCGGCCTATTTTATGCCGGTTTTTTGCATGCCGGCAGGGGTACGACACTAGATCGAGGGGGCTATGAGGAGGTTTTTCTGGCGTGGGTCAGACATCGCTCGAGGGGGCGCATGGAGGACAGTATGCCGGCCTGTTGCACACGGTGGGCGTACGTCATCTGCAACACACCAACGCGGCTTTGTTATCTAAGTGGGTAATTCGAGTGATGAAGCCGTCAAATGACATGGTCTCCATTCTTCTCCGTGAGGCATATGGGCAGTCCCTTGATCTGGAGCGTGTGGGCGACCCCACGCCGAGGAGATTCCCCTGTGGTGGCGGGCATTCGTTGGATTTTCCCGCTTGTCCAGTCTTTCTTTAGGTCTCAGCTGGGAGATGGGGCATTCTTCCGGTTTTGGGAGGGCGACTGGTCCGGACTAGGACGATTGGGTGTCGATTTTCCTCGCCTCTACGCCCTTGCAACGGACTCGCCAGCCACGGTTTGGACAATGTGAACTGGCACTTGGACTCCGATCCTACCCAAAGCGTTGTCCGACTAGAGGTTGGCTGACTTTACGTCCTTGTAGATTTGCATCGCCAACCTGAGACCACTTGCGGGGACTCAAGACGCCTGGATATGACGCCACTCCAGATTTTCGGCTAGGGAGGTATATCAACTCCGAGGGTAGGAGGCCCCAGAAGCAGCAACTCTTGTTCGGCGCTGCCGGTAGTATGGAAGCAAACAGCTTCCGCCAAAGATCCGTATCTTCGGTTGGCTACTTTTGCGCCGTTGCCTGATGATGAGAGTCATACGCCGTCGCATGTTTCCAGGAGCAGTCGTGTGCTGCCCGCTATGTGCTGGGGAGGACGAGGACTGTCCACATTTGTTTTTCACGTGCTCGATAGTATAGGAAGCGTGGCGGGCGGCGGGGGTTGCTCGTCTGGTTGTGTCATCGGACGAGGCGTTCTGGAGCTCCCGTATAGACGGCTCCTTTAGACGGGAGAAGGACTGGAGGCGAGCATTCGCCACGTTATGGGCGATATGGCTCCATAGGAATGAGGTCATCTTCAGGGGTGTAACTCCCTCTAGCGATGCCATTATACATGCTACGGGGTATGTCATTTCTTGGAACAGAGGTGGTTTAGGCCCCTCGCACTTAGTGCCCATGTAACGATTGACTTGTATCCTTGCGTCATTATATTAATGACATTAGGGGGCACCAATTCGGGTGTTCCCCTCCCTCTTTCTCAAAAAAAAAAAAGAGTAACCTAAATGCTAATACCCCCTTCAATAATATCCTTCTCTGAAACATCTCTCATGACTTTTTCCTCATCTTTTTTTTTGTTAAATATAGCTTACATGTTACCTTACATTACCTTATCTGTCTAATTTGGATATGCAAGTAATTTCTCTTTCGGGTATTTATTCTGATCAAGTGGTGTTCATTTATCTGTAAACTCTCATTGGATCTTTTGTGTTATATGTTTTACCAATAGTGGGGATTCTGGGATTCCTGTATCCAGGTAATAGGATGTTTGAAGAAAACTATGTGTCTAGATGTAGAAGTAAAGATAAAAAAATAATGAAAGAAGAAAGTTCAGTTCAGGTCACAAGAAAAAACTAATGTTCAAAACTCAGCAAAACTCATCTACTGTGGGCCTTCTAGATACTTCTCTCTTCTTGGTAGAAATCCAGTATTGATGTGCATTGAGTATTCTTGCGGGATATTAGATGTCTGTGAAATTTTCTTATTGCAATACACATTGGTCTTGTAACTTCCTTTTCTTTTTTTTTGAAAAGAGGGAGGGGAACACCCAACACGGTGCCCCCTTTTTCATTAAGGTAATGAAAATTTACAGAAGGCCAGAGTCAGGGGATTGCAGTCGAAGGGCCGACGCCACCTCGATGCCATGAATGGAAGAGACCCCTCGCGGCATAGATGATGGCGTCGCCGGACGGGGTAGCACCCCTGGAAATAACCTCATTCCTGTGGGTCCAGATTGCCCACAGCACGGTGAAGATGTATCTCTAGTCAGCCTCTCGCCTGAAGAAACCGACCGTCACTGAAGACCAGAATGCCTCGGTCGATGTGGTATCCAAACTAGCCACAACAACCGAATGCCATGACACCTACGCTAGGGAGCATTGGAACAAAAGGTGGTCGCAATTCTCATCGCCCGATTGCCAGAGGGGGTAGCTCAGCGGGCTATCTGGATACATTTGCTGACGAAAAGCTCGTGTCATAAGACGCCTCCGAAGAAGAAGCCACGCGAAGAGACGAATCTTCAAAGGAAGGCGCCGCTTCCATATCCACCGGCATCGCCAACGGGTTAAGGCATCTTCTAGGGCCGACTGCCCACGTAAGGATTTGTACGTCGCCTTTGCCGAAAATACCGCCCCGCGCCAGATCCATGCATCGTTTCCCTCCCTGGAAGGTCGCATGTTTGCGAGCCGTGCCTGCAAACTCAAAAGATCATCCACCCGCTGATCTGAAAGGGCCATGGGCAGGGCCGGAGTCTAGGCACCCATCCATGCTGATTGGACAATAGCGAGAGGGTCCGGGGCAACGGGCATAGAGCCTAGGGAAGCCGTCAGCCAAACGTCCCAAATCAGACCAGTTGTCTTCCCAAAACCTGAAAATGGCCCCATTTCCTAGCTGAGGTCGAAAAAACTGTTGTACCAATGGGAATGTCCCTCGGAGGCCAGCCATAAAGGGGGAATCTCCGCGCTGGGGTGTTGCCCACAGACTCCAATCAAGGGTGGATCCATACATCTCGTGGAGGAGATGCGATAATATATCATCAGCAGGCTTCATCACTCGTGCGATCCACTTGCACATCAGAGCTAAGTTATTATGGTGCAGGTGACGTATGCCAAGACCACCATTAGAGAGAGGTCGGCAGACTGAATCCCATGCAACTAGAGCTCCCCCTCGCACCGTATCTGTCCCATGCCAAAAGAACTGCCGCATAATGCCCTCTAGACGCCGCCGTAATCTTGCCGGCATCTGGAATACCGACATGAAGAACGTCGGGAGCGCAGAGAGGACTGACTTCACCAAAATTAGACGGCCGCCCTGGGATAGCAGTCTCCCCCGCCATCCACTCAGACGTGACTCCACCTTTGCCATCACGGGCTGCCAATCTTGTGTCCGAAGATGGCGATCGGTTAACGGCAGGCCCAGGTATCGAATGGAAAGTGTCCCGATCGGTGTTGCTAGGATCTTGGCGCAGCAGGATAGCTCTTCGGCAGCGAGTCCGAAGCCGACAATCGCGGACTTGGCTCGATTCAGTTGAAGACCAGAGAAGTCGGTGAAAACCTCCATCATCAGAGATAGGGTGCGGGCCGCGATTTCCAATCCTTGAATGAAAAACGTAGTGTCGTGCGCATACTGCAATAGAGGTATGCCCCCGGAGATGCTTGTCGTTTGAAAGCCCAATAGGTGACCCCTTGAGCATAGTCGTGTCGTGCAAAAAGCCAATGTATCCACAGCCAAAATGAATAATAGAGGGGCAAGCAGACATCCCTGCCGAATCCCACGTTGCGGCTAAAACCATCCTCCTTGGGGTCGACCATTCACCAAGACCGAACAAGAGGACGTAGACACACAGAGTTTCATCCATCGCACCCAAATCTCTGGAAATCCCCGTCGCCTGAGAACATTCCATAGATATCGCCAGTCAATGGAATCATATGCTTTGGCGAAATCCACCTTCCATAGGAAGCTGGAGGTACCCGACCGCCGCCATGCCGCCACGATCTCCTCCGCCATAACAATGCTATCAATCATTTGTCGTCCCGGAATAAATGCAGATTGCAGAGGGCATATCAAGCTGTCCCGCACATCTCGGAGTCGATTAGCCAATACCTTCCCAATGATAAGGTAGATGGAATTGGACAATGCAATAGGTCGGAAGTCACCGATCGATTCGCTCCCAGGGGATCTTTGGGAGAAGGACAATATACGCCTTATTCAATCGTTCCATCTGGCATTGGCCGGTGATAGAAGTCGTCCATCAAGCGCATTAACTCGTAAACGATCGCATCCCAACAGGTTCTTATAAAAAGAAAATTGGGATTCCATCCGGGCCCGGCACCCCTTCACTATTCAGTCCCCAAACAACAGCTTTGACCTCGTCAATAGAGAACGGCCTGGAGAGCTGGGACTTTTGTGAGGACGTTACCGTCGTGGCCATTGTAGGCGTCCATTTCCAGCAATTGGGTGGTCCCCGACGATAGAATTCTCGAAAGTGATCAGATAGTGATTGCCCCACGAGTGCTTGGTCCACAATCACCTGAGCCCCGATCCAAAGTCATCGTATGAAATTCTGGCGTCGACATCCGCTGGCCACTTGGTGGAAGAACCTGGTGTTGGCGTCTTCGGCGGCTAACCAGAGCTGGCGGGATCGCTGTCTCCAGTCCATCTCTTGCCGAAGGTCAAGTTCGGCCACCACGTCATGATGGAATTGGCGTTCCATCAGTTCGTCCGGCTCGAGAGGGCGAGAACCCTCAAGTATGTCTAGGGACTCAATACGACTCAGGGCTTCATCTTGACGCCGTGTGCTATCCAGGCGAAACTGTCGTCGAGTCTCGAATAAGTGGTGGCGGAGTTTCAAGAGCTTATTGGCAAGGCGTGCCGAAGTTGAGCCGGGGACGTTGAGGGTCCTCCACCATACTTCAATATTCTCTTTGAATCCATCTTGTCTAAACCAGGAGCGTTCTAATTTGAAATATGTCGGCCGATCCGCCCCCATCTGTGACGCCCACACTAAAGGTGTATGATCAGATACGGGCCGGGGCAGTGATGTCACCTCAGCCAGACCACAGATGTCCCAGAGCTCTGGCGAGTAGAGAAATCGATCGATCCTGGACTGAGATGTGGGGCCGTGCCATGTGAAGCGCTGATCGTCAGGACCCATTTCTCCCAAACCGAGGTGAGCTAGCGTCTCCCTGAAATAGGCCGATCTAGGATCATGTCCTCCCAAGTCATTCGGCCTATCCTCAGCATTCATGGTCACATTAAAATCCCCACCGATAAGCAGAGCCGTGTTCGAGAAGGTCTCGCAGAGTTGAGTGAGGTCTTCGCACAATTCTCCCCGGTTTGAGATGTTGGTTGGCCCATACGCCGATGCGACAACTATGTTACGGCCGTCTGCCCGGTGGGTGAGTCGAGCAGCTACAATATGTCTCCCTCTCCATGTTTCTTCCCGATCAAACAGTAATGTCTTCCAAGCCAAGAGAATGCCGCCCGAGCGTCCCGAGGAGTCGATGCACACATATGTGTCACTGCCTCCCCATCCAAGATCAGACCAAAAGCGCTGGTTCGTGTTGACAAGCATAGTCTCTTGCAAACATATAATATCCGCCCTCCATTCCCTGAGATACCTACCCACTGCCCCCGGCGCCGTGGGTCGCGGAGACCCCGCACGTTCTAGGTTATGCACCTCATGGGGGGTGTGAGCATCTCCTCCCTCTGTTGACGCTTCCACGATCTGCAGCAGTTCCTGGATCGTGATATCACGGTTCTCGGGGGGTCCCAAGATCCGTCTGGGTATGACCGTGGCTTGTCACCCGTTGTTTCTCCGCCTATCTCGCGAGCCAACTACTGCAGTCTCGGGGGGAAGCTGGTGCCGACTGACCTCGCCGCCAGGCTCAGTATACAGAAAGAGAATCCCGGGGCCGTCAATCCTTGTCGCCGGTGGGGTATCCTGCACCGTCAGAGTCAAAGTTTCCCCCATGAGTGTGTCAAGGGGGAACGCCAGGTCCAGCTGCTGGTTTTTCGGGCATTCATATGATTGTGCTACCGGGAGACTTGCCGCCGGCGATTTGTCCTTTACTTGCATCTGTTCTGCTGGGGATGACGACAGTCGCACCGTGGGGCATGAACTAGATCTGGGAAATGGATGGATGGGTAGAGGGGGGGGGGGAGGCTGCAGGACGGTCAGCTGTACGTCCACCCTCATTCCTCCGCCTATATCCAGAGAGAGCCTGTCAGGGATGTCACTGTTATTTGCCATCTCCACTTCTAAGCATGCACAGTTCGGATCTCCGATCAAGATACCGCCGTGCACAACTTCACGGAGGACGCCTATTGGTTGTATGAATTTCTTCAAGTGATGCCACTTGCGAAATCCGAGGGGTATCCCACGTGCCTCCAAGCTTTTTCTTGTCTTCTGTGGGGGGGGGGGGTAACGCCGTCAGTGGGTCGGGGCCGACGCCATGTAATGGTCCCGCCCCCAGGAATCTTCTGGGTCTTGCCATGGATTCGACGCCAATCTTCTTTCGATAGACCTCGCAAGAAGATGTCGCCGGAGTTGAACCGGTGACAATCCGGGCTTGAAAGATTAGGGCATAATGTCTGTATCCCGCCCAGGACTTGGGCCCACTGGGGGTCTGTCTCTCGTGTTTCCCCAACCAGGCAAGCGAGCAGACTGGTATTGATCGGCTGTGTCCGGGAGTGTTGCTGCAAAGGGCAGAAGGCTTGGCGATGTCCTCCTTGCCGACATAGGTGACATTTGATAGGATCTCGACACTCCCGCGCTAGGTGATCTCGGGCCAAACACCGAAAGCATCGACCTTCCTTCCGGGGGTCCACCGGACGTCTCAATGTGCGAGGTCGGCGGCTGGTCAAACTTTCGTCTGGTGCTGATACGGCCTTGTCCGTCTGTCCTTGAACGATCGCCTGTGCATATGTCAGAGGGTGGCGAGGTGTGCTTGAGGATACGGTCTGTTTGTCGGCCGCCGACGATCAGTGCTCAAAGGATGCTTCTGCGGCAGCAGCTTGTGCGGGCTTTAGCCGGTCTAGGCGAGAAGCCCTCACCATCCAAACCTTCTTCACCAGAGGGTCTCTGTCCACGCGCGGAGGATTTGGCGCGATCCGCAGATGGGATTGAGGTCTCGCACGGGGAAACCTAGTCCGCGGATGGGGCCCTGCTGGTCAGTGATGACTGGGCCAGGAGTCGGGAGTCCAGCTGCAGTTGATACACCCCGTAACCGCAGGGAGGGTGATTGCGGGGAGGATTCGCGGACTAGGGTGCCGCGAAAACGGCTCCCGCGCCGTCTGCGACGCCCGCAACCGCAACGGGGGTTGCGATCTCGGATTTCCACCACGTGCGACCCTGAGGGGTCTAGGGTCTTGGAGTTGGTAGCGGCTAGTCGGAGATTTCCGTCTAGCCCTCGGGTGGCCCTCCGCCAGCGGCGACGCTCGCCGGCAGGGGTCGCTTTCCGCTCTTCGCATTTTCAAAAATATTTCTTCTATATGACATATTCTTAGGACATTATTATGACATATTCTTAGGTATTGTAACTTCCTTATCATTTTTATTTCTTTTAAATAGAATCATAATGTGCAAATTTGGTGCCCAGGTTACTCTCTGTATTTCACTTCAACCCTGTTAGCTACATGCAATGGATGGCTGTGTTGGTCACATGGATGTGGTTTTGTCCTTATGAGTATGTATCTGATATTCCATAACTCTATTCTTTTTCACACTTAGTTGTACCAAATGCGTTCTAACCAAAAAAATTTATCTTGCAGCTTTCCCACAAATTCTGTTTCTTGCATCCTTCCTTTTGTTACTATCATTCTGGTAATTTTTTTATTTGTCCACCCTTCCTGATGTTCTTGTTGAATCATTAGTTTTACAACAACTATTAAAAAAATGAGTTTTACAACAGTATACACATATCCATTCTTGCATTTATAATAATTTCCATTATTTCATGGAAATCTTCCTGTGCCTATTATTTCATTGCTCCTCCTCAGACTGGCATTAAAGTCGCTTTTAGTGACTGTGCCACTCAATAGGACACGTGCTTGTGCGTTAAATATGTAAACAGGTTTGATTTGGCAAAGGAAGCCTCTTTAGTGGTGAAACAAACACTGATACAGATTCATATCTGGTGTTTGTGTTTTGCAACTGAATGTTACATTTCATTCAGTTCTGAAAAGTTTGAGACTTATGGAAGTTACTGAGAGTAAAATTTATGAAATCTCTAGTGATGCAACTGTTTGACTCACTGAGATCTCTAGGGAGAGACTTTGATTGCTGCTGAAAAGGATTTACTAAATAGAGAGATAGCTGTGTTTCTTTGGAGATGCCTCAACAACTGGAGCAGCGCGGCTACAGAAAGTGAAGATGATATGTGGGGCACTGCAGATGCTTCTCAGCTCTTATTGAAGGTACAGAGGGAGTGCAATAGGTAAGACAGTGAGTAGATGAAAGAGAGAGGGAGAGAGAGAAAGACAGTCAGAGAGACAATGACCAATTGACTCAAATTAATGTTTATTTCATTTTATTATACCTGAGAACAATTGAACTGAATGACAAATCAGTTCATATTTGTGTTCATCCCAGATTTAGCTATTCAGATTTGGATTTACTGGTTCGGTTAACTACCAAACATGCAAGACAATGACCAAAATAATGAACAAAAATGAGCCCACTAGCTTTACAGGAAAAGAGATTGCAAAAAGGAAATATGTATAGAAGAGATATGTCTGAATAACAGATCTCCTAGTTGGGGGTTGTAGATTCGAAATCCATTTCCCTACACCCTCCTTCACCTATCCAACTTCCTCTCCTTTTTAGGTTGCCTCCCTACCTTGTTATAGAAGGTTTTCAGGGAATAATGGAAGGAGCTGATGCTTCAGGAATTGACAACACCTCAGCTGCAATAGACTCCTCTTCTGGCTCTCATGGGTCCCTCTACTTGCCTATGTCTTGCCACTCTTCCCCAACACCATCTCCTATGAGTGAAAATGGGTTTCTTACCACAGGTACCGTTCCCCAACCTTTTAATGCACACGTCCTTAGTTCTGGTATCTCCAAGGTTGGCCTGGGACTCCTCATTGGCCTTGGTCAAAGACCCACCCCTGTCATCTCCTTCTCATGTAGGTGCTAATGGGGATTGTATGATAACCCAACTAAAAATAAGTTGTTTCACTGGACCCTCCTGTTTAAGCGAGGATTTGGACACTTCCCATGTCTAGCTGGTTACAATTCTGGTCTGAAGACTTAGTCATCTGTTCTTATGATCATTCACAAGAGGTGCCAATAAAGTTAGACTCAATTTTTTCCTTGAACATTAGGTCTGCGTATCTCTCTGTGCTTTGTTGAATCATTCTGCATCTTTTTGTGGGCTATGCAGTTGGCATATTTCCTGTTGAATTGGTTGTATGATTCCTCTTTTCATTATTTATGGATTTTTTGTAGGGTGGATCTCTGCCATCAGCCTAGTGATGAAGATGATGAAGAGTACACTGAAGCTTTGCTGGAAAAGACAAGAAATGAAGCAGGTTCTTCACATGTAGATAGACGGCGCAGAATTTGTTCTTTTTGTTCAGGTCATGTTGGGAACCGTCAGAAGTTTGTGATCCTGGTATGTCATGTAATGCCTTTCGGAAAACTAAATAGCATTGACCATAACTTATTTACTAAATTTTGATCTACCATAATTACAGGTGATTATGCTTACTTTTGTTTTCATGATTGCTTTTGCGGTTCTTATTTGGGTTGGAAAAGGCAAAAACCCTATTGACTCCTCTCTTATGGCTAGGGTAAGAAGTTACTTTCCAGATTTTCTGTATTGCATTGTAGAGCGATGAAGATATATATAGCTGGGCAGATTGTTCATTAGTGTGACATACTTTTGTGTAAGTATGAAACTGATGTTCTGGTTTTTACAACCATTGACTTCAAGGCAGTTGGTTCTAATAAATTAATATATAATCTTATACTAGAAAAAAAAAGTATCCAGACGCATCAGAAGAATGTGTTTTGTGTGGGGAAGGAAATGAAGATTGCAAACATCTATTCTTCCTATGTCCCTTTGCCCACACAATATGGGCCTCTCAAGGTATAACAACAGTAGAGGCTATCTATGAAACGAATTTTTGGGTCTCAATATGACAAGGCAGTCACCAAAGGAAGGAAGATAGAGGGCAAATACTTGGGGTAATATGGGCCATATGGCTACACCGAAATGAGGTGATGTTCAAGGGGAGGTCGACATCTACAGATAGTGTGATT
This sequence comes from Lemna minuta, assembly GCA_024174645.1. Lineage (NCBI taxonomy): Eukaryota > Viridiplantae > Streptophyta > Magnoliopsida > Alismatales > Araceae > Lemna > Lemna minuta. Next base: position 2,874,499 of record CM044105.1, read on the forward strand.
CATGAGGTAGAGGGACTAAGGGCATCCTGGCTTCATCAAGTCTAATATGGGGAAGGAGGGGGGAAAGGGGCTTTGTTTGTAAGTTAAGGTCTTATAGATCCTAAGCCAGGTCGAACAATGCTTAGTCGGGTGATCAACACTTTTGTACTTAAAAAAAAATCTAATCTTATACATCATCGCATAGACCTTTCTGCTGTTATGAATCGAAGCAACTTAAAATGAGCATCATAAGCTCATATTTTGCTGAAACTTTCTCTTATAACTGTTTCTTTTCAAATATTATTTACTTTTTAGATATATCAAGAGCATACTGGCCAAAATATATGTTTCAAAGTTGTTAGATGACTAGTAGTTCTGATATGATTCCACTTGGGATGCATCGAAATCTCCTATTGAGAAAGAGGAGAGGGGAAGAGAGTACTCAAGAGATCAAAGAAGATAGACCCAAAAAAGATAGATGTACCCCAAAAACCCTACATGTCAGGGTCTTTTTACCCTTTCAACCCCCGGACCCCTTTAACCCTAGTTAGGACTGTATCATTACTCCTCTTTGTGAGGGCCAGCTTGTCCTCAAGCTGGGCGGGACAGTGACCCTGTGGATGGTGATAGCGATCAGCAACAGAGTGTGACAGAAATGTGTTGGCCACAAGGTGGTTGTCGGTCTGATTTCCCACAACTTCATTTCTCCTTGATTTTCCACAGCAACCTGATAGGCCAAACTCAGCCAGAGAAAGATTCTGTGAGAGTAAACCAAACAACACCCAAAAGTCTCCTTCAAGATCCATGATTCCCAAAAACCTTTCTAAGTCAAAAAAACATGGAACCTACCTCAGTGACAGCTCCCCAAAGGCACACGAAGGGGATTAGGGTGAAAAAGAGAAGGGAAACCAGAGAGGGAATTTGGGAGAGAGCTTGGTGAGTGAGGAGTGGGGATTGTCACCTGAAGAAGGCTGCCCACTCTGATGGCTCCTCCCCAACCACCACTTCCTCCTCTAGAGTAACCAATCCTCTCCTCTCCCCCCCCCCCTTTCTTCTTTCAGGGCACATCCCGATGGGCTCAGGCCTGGTCCTGGGTCTCTCAGCCATTTGGCCTGGCCCTCCCTGTTTGGGGCAGTATACATGGCAGAATCAGCAGGGAGGACTGCTGAAACAGTGGTATCCTCCCTGTTGCTGAACTTGGTGGTGGTGACTTCTGCAGGGCACATGATGACAAACATGATAGCTGCCTCTCTGTTGGTGGAGTGGCGGCAGCCTCAGCGGATGGCATTTCTTGGAAGAATGGCCTGTGTTGGACCGGTCAGCGTTGGGTAACACACTGGGCTGCAGTTGGGCTCTGAGCTGGGCCATGGTTTGCACTCTAAGTGAGGCAGGATGGGCTGGCCTGGGTTGGCACAGCTGGGGCTGGGGTGATTAAGCTTTAGCTGGGCCCCGTGAGTCAGGCCTGATTTGGACTGGCCTGGTAAGGCTTGATTAGGTGAATCAGAAATTTTGGGCCTGGTAAGATTCAGCAGCCCATCGCACGAACAAAAACCAGTCACAGATCTAGGGCTTACTACATACAGCCCTTCGCTCCCAGACTAGTCTCTCTCCTTAAATTGTGGATTGCTAATAATAACAATGTTCTTAGAATAATAAGGTGGATCTGGTTTTGGTGGAAAGATAGGGTTTGATAACCCTTTAATCAGGTCAAACACCGCCTCATTGGGTGATCTGCCCTTTGGTATTTCCTGAAAAAAACAATGTTCTTGGTATCTCTGATGAATTCCAGATTCTCCAAGAATGTCTGTAAACTGTCTTACCAATTCTTTCATTTTTGATTGCCATTCCCCAAACATTTATTCCTGATCTTCCTGCATTTTATTTTGCCGAAGAATGCCATTATGATAACACTGATATGATCCCAAGAGGGATCATATCAAGTTCATGATCTTCTCAAGATATACCTCCTTAGTATGAATGAGTTATAAGCAATGTTTAAGTTCTTAACTGAGTTATTTCAATCCTCTTTTTGTTTATTATATGTATGTTAGTGAATGTTTATTATTTTAATCATTAGATTTTGTGTTGCTAATTTTCTTGTCCTGTTACTTTCATCATGCAGGTCTATCTTGATATATTCTCCATTGCAATTTTTACTCTAGGTGGGGCGTTGGCTTGCTATGGTGAGTTAAATATATTTTGATGGATCTAAAATCAACAACAATAAAAAAATCCCATTACTTCTTTTACCTGTTAGTATTTCCTTTAATGTTTTGAATATTTCTTTCTAAAATAACCTTTAGATCTTTATAAATAGAGAAAAATAGGTTCCACTGAAAGAGAGTCCCTGCTCAGTTAGACTTCCTTTGTAACAACTCTCATGTCATTATTTAAGGCTTATTTTTCACCATAGAAACATTTTTTGGGATAAGATTAATAGTGCATGAAAATCTTTTTTTTTTTGGTGAAGAAAAGGGAGAAGGGCACCCCGAAACAGTGCCCCCCCCGGTTGTCATTAAATCAATGAGGAAGGATACAGATCATGAGCTACAAGGGTCCAAAATTCGAGGGGCCTAGACCACCTCAATGTCAAAAAGATGTAAACCCCCTCATGCTGTGCAGGATAGTATCAGCGGACGGGGCACGGCCCTAGAATATGACCTCGTTCCTATGGATCCAAATGGACCACAGTGTGGCAAAAATAGTTTGCCACTCAACTCCGCGACGAAATGTACCGCCGCCGAGAGACTGCCAGAATGCCTCCTCCGAGTTCACTGCAAGGCGGCTGACCCCCGTCGCCTGCCACACAGTTTGGGTTAAGGGGCAAGCAAAGAACAAGTGTTGGCAATCCTCCACTGCCCTGGCGCACAATGGGCATTCCGTTGGAGCGTTCGGGACCATGCGCTGCAGCCTGGACCTTCTCATCAGGCGTCGTCGTAGCAGAAGCTAGGCAAACACCTTTATCTTCAAAGGGAGGCGACGCTTCCACACCACACGATACCTCTGCAGGATGAGTGGATCCTCCGGGTTCTCCTGGTCTCGAAGCCGTCGATATGTGGCCCGGACGCATGAAAATCTTGTCTTTATAAGACATGCTTTTTATTGCTTTTAGCTGTCTAGAGACTTCCTAAGACAAAATCCTCCATACTAACTGGATCAAGAACATGGGTTCTTGAAGAAATGAAGACTATTATCTAAATGATGAACAACATAGACAGAAGCGTGCCATATTGGGCAGATCTTCGAGGTAGAAAAGTGGAATACATGCCTCTAGCTGCTCTAACTCTTGGAACCACATAATTTTCACTAGTACAGAAGGGCCTAGACAATGAGATGAAAATAAGGATCTAGGCTTTCATTGTGTGGAATAAAACCCTAGCTCTAACGGGAGAAGATGAGGGTCGAAACAGAAAAACATTCTTTTATAAGACAATTACTAGCCCTTGGGATGATCTTGCTATATCCAATTTTGTGGGAGAATTATGACACGGGTTGAATTGAGAGAATCAGCCCCGATCAGAGGAGCTCCACCATTTTGACAAGATATGATACAAATCTTCCCCCACCAATGCAAGTTCCTGGTTGCAAGGTTAGCAGACATTGGTTGTAAGGACTGAATTCGTGGCTTGTAGTGACTGAATTCTCAGCCTCCATTAGTTGGTCAATTTTAACCTATGCCACCCCACGCCCTTCTAGAGAATTACCTCATCAATTTATCCACATGCTTATCTTTTACTACTAACGAGAAGGTTTATTGACCTTATATGTGTGAGTGACCTTCTAGGTCCATATATCTCACTAGTGATTAACTCCATCAACCCAATAGTACTTATTGGTTGTCCTTATTAAGTAATTATATTAGATTAATTTATGAAAGATTGAGTCAACCTAATCGATAAGATGAGTTGCCATCTCATTGGGTGCCAAACTACACTGCGTGCTCTAAGAGATATAGAGTATATGAGAATTTCTTCTTAAAACCATACCATTATTGGTAACCATGTACGTATAATCTTTTATCCGTGCGAGACTCATGAATACCTAGGACATAGTTTATTATAAAACCTTAATTAGTCACTTAGTTTAGTAAATCTATGCTAATAGCCATAGGTTCAGTCATATTTATCATATAAGTTAGATCAAATAGTGTCATTGTTTTCGAATAATTTGATGTCCTTCTCAAATATCTTATGAATAAAAATATTTAGAACATATGTTTAAAAACTAATGATCGTTATATTATGATCTCATCATTATTTAATTGGTCATTGTGTATGCCCATAGATTGAAATACAAATATTTCACAAAAATGATAATGAATTAAGGTTTATTTTAGTAAATATAAACAAAAGATGAAAGTATAATGGATTTGTAAGCCTCATAATATCTATCATGGGTCACCGCAAAGAATAACTTCTATTAGGGCTGTTCAAATAAAACATTAATTGAAATAGTGAAAATAGAAGAGTACTTGTGTTTTTATAGCAAAGGGAAGAAGAGACTAGAAGACGAGCCCATTGTGGGCCATTCTCAAACTCTCCCCCTCAAGTTAGAGTTTGCAAATCAAATATGCCCAGCTTGTACCTAGTCTTGATTTACTTTCAAAGACAAGAACTTGGATAGAGTTCATTTAGATAGTTAAAGAGATCTCATTATAGTGAATGCTTAAGTGAATCTTCCAGCCATTAACAAAGCTTTTTGTTGAGCTATTGCACATTAGGATTATATTTTAGAGTGATGACCACTAGGAAGTCACAATGTTAGCATTCCTAGAGACCAATGGAGGCAAGGTAACCATTAGAAGGGAGTTGGGCTAGAGCTTAGTGAAAGTATCAAGGGTGCTAATAGAGTCAAACACTCATTAGAGATGAGCGAGGAAAGTGGCATGGGAGAAGGGATAGGAAGAGAAAGAAAACCTTGCTAGTTGAGAGTTGAAAGAACCAAGAGTTGGGGTTAGGTGGATGCTCAAGGTGGAACAGTGGAAGGTGGGAAGTAGGGGATGTCCTCCTAAAAAGGTGACATTAGTAATAGTGCCATAACTTCTCATAATTAGAAAATAAACATGATAACCCTCCTTTTTGTGTGCAAGAGTAATCAATTAATGCTCTTTTGAGGGGATTGAAGCGAGTTTGAAAAGAGATGGAGTATGGTTTGGGACAAACGCCATACACCCAAAGACACTAGGTGTTGTAAGGTGGAGAGAGTGGCATCACACCACCCAAAGGATAGGAGACTGCCAAAATGACATCAGGTTACAAATTACGAGGAAATGTATCAGATTAAGTAGTATGTGAGTAATGCACGAAGTCTGTGGGGTGTTTTTCTTTCTGCAATGCCATTTTGGAGAGAGCTATGGGAGCAGGTGGTTTGGTGGACAACATAGTGGCTAAATCTTCAAAAAGCCTCTTTTACATGTTCAAGGGCATGTTGTCCTGTGAATGATGCTTGGAGTGGTAGAATGTTGGATAATAATTTATTGGATGATCTTGCAGATGATGGCAAAGACTAGAGAGAGATCCTTGATGAGATATACCCAGCTTTCAAAAAGTACATTCATCAATCGCACGATATAATAAAAATGGCCTGAGAGAGAGGGCAAAATAGAGACCCCAAATGTCAAGGTGAATAAGGTCTGAAGGTACATAATGATAGGATAGAACCACAAATAGGGTTAGTAGAGTGGTGATTTCGTTCATGAGCACAACTTGCTCACAAATTCAAACAGAAATGTTGAAATTGATGCATCAAGAGGGCTGAGAACAGTGTAAGCAGGTAGGGCAGTGGGCAAAGCTTGCCATCCTGGAAATTCGGGCAAGAAGGCTTTTGTAAACTTAACTCTCTTTGCCTTAAGTGGGCAAATAGAAAACAATACATATAACATGAAGCGCCCTAAATAATAAGGTTTATCTAAACCCTATTGTCTAAGACTCCCCCTCAAGCTGGTAAAGGAGGTATTCATTTACCATATTAGAGTTTAGACAACGATGTCAAGCATTCATATGGCGCACCTACGACTTTTGCCATGGTCCTCACCATGTTCAATGCTCCAATATGGTGCACCTGCCACTTTTGCCATGTCCTTTCTGTGGTCAATGCTTCTATATGGCGCTGCTGCCACTTTTTACACAGTCCTCGCCCCAATCAGTGCTTCAATATGACATTGCTGCTCCTTTTAGCTATAGATCTCCCCCGGGTCATAGCTTCAATCCCTACAACTGTTGTCGCTGAAGTCAGCACTATGTCTGCCAAGGTAATGTCGAGGTCTAGGCTCAGTCAATGTTTCAGTCTCACCTCAGTCAATATCAAGGTTTCACCTCATCTTGGCCATCCTCAGTCAATGCAAAGGTCTTTGCCTGGGTTAACAGCCGAGGTCTCTACAAGGCCAACACTTTACAGCCTCATTTTTAGGGGGTTGAATGAGGTCCAGATCAATGGGGTTGAATGAAGTCAATGCCGCGTGCCATGGTCAACATCTCAGTCCATGCTGAGGTCATGGCTTGGTATAGTGAAGGTCAGCCTTGGTCAATGCGGAGGTTTCTCCTTGGGCTACATCCCAGTTCATGCTGGGGGAATGCCAAGGTCTCTTCTTGTCCACCCTCCAGTCTATGCCGGGTCCTGCCTCAGTCCACCCTGAGGTCCAGATCCATGCTGAGGTCTCTGCCTGAGCCTCTCATGTCAGTCAGCCTAGTCTCTCCTATGTCCGCAGTGGTCAAGGGGGAGCGTTGCTAATGGTGGCAAGAAAGACTTCTTATCCCTCTCTGGCCAGTCCCCCTCAAGCTGAATAGTGAATATTCTCACTTTCAGTGTGATTTGAAGCAAATCTTTTCTGTATGCCCTTTCACCTTCTCAAGAAAGGCAAAGCACCTGAAGAACAGTTTTCCTTCTCATGCTCCCTCACCTTCTACAGAGGTTCCATTTCTGTCTTGGTGACACCTGCTCTCCTCTCCTCTGTTCACCAACATGGAGGTGGTTTATGCTCTTCATCCATGAAGCAAGATGCAGTTGGTTTAGACTCTTCCTTCAAGAAACAAGCTGGAGATGGGTCACACTCTTCCTTTGAGACACTAGTTGCCTCTTTTATTTCTCCCCCTACTCGTTTGGGCACTCATCTGCGGCTGACTGCTTATAGTGGCATGACATCTCTCTGCCTCTCTGGCTCTAGAGTCATAGGGTTTGACTTTTACTTGATTATTCTCAATTCATCCTCCAGCTCATCATATACCTCAGCTTGTATTTCTCTATAGGCCCTGGCCTCCTCAAGAATGATTTAAAGCATCAGCTACGCGTATTTTGCCTTCTATGTAGCTCAGTAAATAATGGTTTCACGGATCCCTCAGCGGATTCAGTCGCTCTTGAGCTTAGGCATCAAGATTGAAGACAAAGGTCACAGATGCAGTGATCTTGCTGCAGAAAATAACATTTCCAGAGCAAGGGAAGGCAATAATATTCAGTTCACCTTTGGAACAGGACACTGCTCAGGTCTAGAATCATCCTAAAAAATGGGGACCCCAGTCAGTGGCTCAAGCTGGCTTCAAGTTTCTCCTCTGCCAGCCTCAGATCTCTACAACTCACCTCCATCGGTCATACCGCTGTTGGACTCATTGCATACTTGCTGGAGAGCAGCAAGTTCTTGTCCTTGCAGCTACGGTTATCTCACCTAATCTCTCCTGCTTGCACTCAGTAGCTCACCAGGACTTGTGGATTTCCACTTTCAGAATTCTCACCCACGTCGAGATTGGTTATGCCGTCTTTCATTCAACATGACAGAGTTGGACTCCGATCTTCCTCCAATTTCTTGCTCCATGTGTTTTGCCTTTCATAGGAATGTCTCCTACTCAAATACAAATTATTTTCTGCCTCATACGGATGATGTAAAACACTGGTCTCATCACACATCAATGTCCATGAAAAATTCATGGCTCATAATAATCTCTCGAGCATTTTGCCAAACTTCTAGAATGCATCTCTGCAAAATGGGGTATCTACCTGCATTTCTTAAAGGAGTTCTTTCAGGCATTTTCATCAAGCAGCTAGAATATGTCTTCAGGAGTCTTCACTATACAAGCAATATTTCTTTATCTGTACACTGAGCGAGACTGAATGTCCAGGTGAAGAAAAGAGGGTACTTCTCAATCTCCTAGCAACATCTGCTTCTCTGAATCCCTGGATGTATGCCCATCTAGACATAAAGCAGCATCAGAGTTCGTGCTTCCCAGCATACTCGTGGGCGCTTCAACTCCAACATTTTTCCTCTGCTAGCGAATATCTGCTTTCACATGAATTCAGAATATTGTTGATGATTCAACAACTGGCAGCAGCTCCATCGCAAAGATTTTGGCTGATCAAATCCTTGCAGCTTGTGTTTGAGCACTACAGAACTCCAGACTAGGTTCCCACTAGGGTTGGCCTTCCCTAAATTGAACCCTCTCCTTTTTACAGCTTTGGAGTTCTGCTATAACACCTACCTCTCCAGTCTGACAGGACTGATAAAATTGTGTCTGCCACTAGCAAAGTCATCCCTAGTGGATCTGCTGACATGTTTCCGGCCCCAGGGCCTGTGCAGGAAAAAAAATTTTGAAGCCATCATCATCTATTCTTCTTCTCCCAAGGTTTTCTTGCTGTGATTATATGTAGAACTTGATTCATCGAGAGTGCTGAGAATAGTGCAAGTAGGTAAGGCTGTGGGGAAACCTGGCCATGTAAGTTAAGGCAAAAGGACTTTTTAAAACTTTGCTCTATTTTCCTTAATTGGTAAGTGGAGAATAATACAGTTAATAAAAAACACCTTAAGTCGTCTAAATCCAATTGGGTACCAAGACACCATAGTAAAGATTGTTGAAGGTGGCGATGGTCCATGATGATGTTGTCCATTTCCTCTATAAATGTGTCTGGCACATTCTTTAGCCCAAATCGCATGAGAAGAAACTCTTGAAGACTTGTGATGTCAGCAAAGCAGTTTTTGCATTATCAAAGGTCTTCATCCAGCTGTGGTGGTTGCCACTGCATTAAAAATTTGCCTCATGGAGATTTGAGGTTTCATAAGCTTGGAAACTTGTTTGCAAGGGTCGCCTTGTTAAGAGTTTGGTAGTCCATGCTCCAGCATAACTATACTAGAGCAAGATTGCATTGACTACTGGAGGAGTCCTGCTGGGGGAATGAATCTTGTTAATTTATCTATCGTCTCTGATAATTTAAAGCAGATTTTGTTCAATACTGTGACAATCGACTGTGGTTCCATACAGGAGGACTTCTCTTTTCAAAAATGAGCAAAGTACGGTCTGAAATGGCTTCAGCTGAAATGTGGAAGGTAGTGTGACATGATCCTTGTAAATTACAACCTTCTGGTTGCAAACATTTTGAAAGAAACGTCATTTGCAGTATCTTGATTTATTTGTTGTACATGATGTAATACATTTTCTCCTCAACAGGTTGCCAGTCTTGCTGCCGTGACCCTTGTGTGCTTTACAACATCCACTCTTATAGCTCTAATCTCGAATGCACCTGTAAGTTGTGAGGTTTTTCTATTTCATTCAGATAGAATGTGATATTTCTGATTTTCAGAAATTATCTTTTTTTTGTTGTAGGTCCTCTATGACCATAACCCTGATGTATACCAAAGAAACACACCGATTCCATTATTTCTTTATTATTTTGTTGGTGAGTTCATTATATTTATCATACTTGTGAATTTTCATTGTTTATAATGATATTCATTGGTATCATGTTATGTTTGATGAAATTATCACTAGTTGATCGCTGTATAATCATATATTATATTAATCCATTTTGAAAAAAAACTTCAAGGTTATTTCTTGATAGAATAACAGATAATATCCACAAAAAAGATCAATGCTATGATTCCTTTTTAAATCTCAGTGGTCAAGTTGAAAATTTCTTTGAGTATTCATTGACACTTTTTCTGTAGTTGTCTTCCATCCACTGTTATTGCTTTTGAGGTAAATTTATCATCATATCTAAGTAATACAGACTATTCGCTTCTGTCACCTAACTTGCTTTTAGCCTTTATGGTATACATCATATCTATATCAAACATCTCCAAATTTTGTTGTCGAGCTGATTTTGTTCCCTGAATTTTATTAGTTTCTGTTCTCAGATTTGGTAATAACATGCACAAGTAAAATTACTTTTCTCATTGCTCTGTGGTCATGCCTGCAAAAGCACTAAATTACTGCTTTTGTTCTCTCTTCCCACAATGGTTTTCTTATCACTTTCTGATGTTTGCTGGCACCAGTGGGTTTTTCCTCGTCTTTCCTCATAACAACAGCTCTCTCTCCTCTCTCTCTTCCAGGTTCAACCCTGCCCTCCATGTTCGTGCTCTGGATTATGCGAGAGATGCCCCGGAAATTGATAGAAAGGGAGACCAGATCAAGAGTAGTGACTTTTGTCAGGGACAGGTCAAAACGTCAGCCCCCATCTTGGACAACTGCTACTACTTCAACAAACCAGGTAGAAAAAATTACTCCTGAGTGTTTTTCTTCCTATTTCTCTAGTAATCCCAATTTTTGTGTGGATACATGACCTCAGAAGTCCCCCAAAGCAACCCTCATCTGACATTCAAAGCCAGTCTCCCTCCATTCAACCGAACTCTCTAAGGATCAAGGCATTTACAGTTCAAGCATTCATGTTTTGCTAAAAATGGCATCCACGGCGGGGACCTGTGCTTCTTCACTTCATTTGCTGGAGCCCCTGTCAACCCCTGAGCTGATGGTTTGCCCTATAGTCATGCTTGATGTTTATAAGATCCTTATCAGCATAGCATCAGTGTAAATACATGGAATTAACTATGTTGATCTCTAATTGCGGGGTCTCTTGTTTTCTCTCCTGTTGAATGAACAATTAGTCTCGTATCAATATTATTCATTTTGCTTTGGATTTGATGAGCAAAATACTCCAAAATGGCTTGCATTATGAAAAAAAACATAGAAAAGTGGTAGTTTTTGCATTCTCCTTTGGTTGTAGTTCTATCGATGGTAACAGAGTGTAGAAAATTTCTTCATGGTAGATGATTTGAATTGATGTCCATGGGCATGTATATGAGACCATTGAATGTGTATGGGTCAATCCCCCTCGGATTACTAATAAAAGTAAATTTCCAAATTTGACTCTTTAGATCTGCTAATCTACCTTAACTTGCATCAAAAGGTTAACCAAATGAAATGGAATGAAGGGTGTGTACATGAATTTGGGTTGATGTATATAGGTTAGGTCATGGATCCAATGTTCTAAGGCAACCCTGATTGAAACCCTAGTCAGGTCCAGGTTCAAATGTCTAACTCTGGCATGAGTTTGACCTTCAGCCCCTGGTGGCAACTTCATAGAAACTGAATGCAATATGTGATTAGTCTAGCTAATTCCTTTCTAATTTTGCAGCCTTTCTGTCAAGTAGGAGTCAACAACGTACACATCAAGAGTTGCACATAAACTTACTTATACCATCCCTTCCCTAGCTATCTTCTAATGTTTGTCTTAGAACCAATGTGGAAAGCTAAGGATTGAAATGCATGGAATTTTCTCTCTAGAAATATCATGTGAAAACAAATGAATAGGAGTTTTTTTTTTTTTTTGAAGAACCAATAGAATATTTGTATCATCAATGGAAACTATCGATATGGATGTCAAACTATGCAAGGATGATGATCAAACAATCTTCAATGGAGTTGAGAGGATACCCTTTCCCCACAATATATAAGGGTGGGACAAGGATTTGCAAGTGCAAGATGTGTAGAAAGTGAAGGTTTAGAGAAGGTAGCAACACCATGACTTTGTAGTGTTTTTGAATAGATAATGAGTTTAAAGGTATGACAGGCCTAGTGGTCTTATGAGATGATAGAGTCTTTCATAACTAGAGAAAGACATTATGTAGCATGCAAATAATTGATTGACATGACACAGTTAAACCTAATGAAAAAGGTATGAGGGAAGAATATTGAAATTGAGGATGGATGTCCTGGAGAAATAATGCAAAACTTGGGATAGTTAAGAGATACATGTTAATGACACAAGATTAGAGGTTTTCTCATTGTAAACAACAAAATGGTCCCCCCAACCATTCTCACAACCCTATACAATATTATTCCACATATTTAGTTCATAAACATCTGATGAAGGGGAGGAAAGTGATGATAAAAATCAATTTGGTTGTATTAGCAATGATGAAAGTGGATACACAATGGAAGTTGAGGCCTATAAGCCAATCACACTTCCATGTATCTCATTTATGTTCATTGTCATTCTTGTGTGATGTTTGCATTGAAGTCTATGAACATATGTAATGACTAAGTGAATCAAGATAAGGTCATAATATAGTGATAACTAGTCTTTAAACATATGGTCTAAATATTCTTATTTGTGAGATATTTGAAAAAGACATCGAAGTACCTGTAAAGAATAATGTTATTTAATCGGACTCATATGATGAGTTTTGTTTATCCTGTAGCTATCAGTGTTGAGACACTAAGGATAGATAGTGGGTACTCTTTGGAGAAATAGTTCACTAAATTGATCCCTCTAAAACCATGAATGTTATTATATATGACGGTCAATTAGGTTGATTCATGACATGGTTGTGTATGTGGTCGTCTAAATAGTATTATACCTAACTATCAATCAACTTGATTCATATGCCAGTTGTGTATATGGTCCTCTAACTTGAGACACTGATGACATGCAATTTACACATGCAATTATATAATTATTAGTGAAAATTAAGGCATAAAATATTTCATTCTTATGCATGTTATCATACTTTGAGTGCATATTTATCATTTCATATAATTTTAAGCTATAATTTATAAATCTATTATTTTAGGGATAATTAAGCATAATTAAATAATATAGTTGAGAGTAGATTATTCCTATCTATATTTGAGATTATAATTGGGTTTTAAAGTTATGTATTTTAAAATTTATGAATTTTTTAATTTTTAGGGATTTTTCTAGATTTTTTATAAATTTTTCTAAATTTATTTTGGATTTATTTAAATGGATTTTTTAATTAAAATATTGTTGTTTTTATTGCATGCTGACGTTGCAGTTGACGCAACGGGCGAGTAACGTGTCATCACGTGGCGACGTGTATTTGTGCCATGTGGCGCACACGTCTGTATCTATGTGTGTGTGCACGTGTGTGAGTGTACGAGATTTGTGGGTTAAGCATTTTCAAGATATTTGCTGAACCCACTTAACACTCGCTACTTTATACCCTGCATTTCACGTTTCTTTTTGTCATGTGAGACTATTTGTATTTCATTTTATGTGTAGGTGACATGACACAACAAGGAGCATCTGATCCACATACTTAATCAAAGCCGTCGATCTTCTTGTGAGGGGGATACGCGACGCACTCTGATTGGGTGACAATTCATGTTTTAAATGATGGATATTATGTGGCCTATAAGCCACTCACATTTTTATGTATCTTGTTTATGTTCATTTATCTTGTTTATATTCATTGTCATTCTTGTGTGATGTTTGCAATGAAGTTCATGAGCATGTGCACTGACTAAGTAAATTATGATATCATAATATAGTGATAACTAGTCTATAAACATATGTTCTAAACATTCCTATTCGTGGGATATTCGAGAAGGACATCGAATCATCCGAAAATAATAGCACTATCTAATCCAACTCATATGATGAGTATGGCTCATCCTATAGCCATCAGTGTGGAGACACTAATGATAGATAGTGGGTGCTCTTTAGAGAAAGAGTTCATGGAATTGATCCGTAGGAATCCCTAAATGATATTATACCTAACTGTCAATCAAGTTAATTCATGTCATGGTTGTATATGTGGTCCTTTGACTTGAGACATGACGAGACGAAACCGCGAGGTCATCGATTTCACACGGTTTCGTGTCAAAACAAAGTCCAAACTTACCAATTTAATGAAATTAACTCGAATTGAGGGGTATAATGGTAAATAAGGGTCAAATCCACAGGGAAATAAGGAAATTTATGATGATCTCTTCGAAATTGATCAAATCGGACAATGAATTGATGATACAAATTGGGGAAAATGGTAGATTATGAAAGAGAACTTCAAATCGTTTCCACGGAATCAAAAATCATCGAAATTGATCTTGATTTCGCGGAGAAATTGAAGATCGAAGTAGAGAGAATTTTACGAAATTGTAAATCACGAATTTAACAAAAATTAAACGAAATTAAACCTCAATTCCTAATTTAAATCAAAATTAAACATGAATGGATGATAGATTAGCAAAAACCAATTCCACTGACCCAAGATTGAGATCAGATTAACACGATTAATCACCTAAATCGTCGAAAATATGAAGAACGTGATCGTGGAGTTTAAGCTTCAATTTCTCCTTTGTCTCTCAACCAAATCTCGATTTCAAACCCTCTGTGGATGCGGAAATGAGTGTAGAAGAGGATGGAATCGAGAGACTTGAGAAGGGAGGCGTCTAAACAGATCAATTGGATTGATTTCTATCTCGAATGCTTTAGAAATCGGAAGAACATCTCTATTTATACATGTTTTGGGCGTAACCGTCCGATCGAAATGATCAACGGTTACGATGAAACGGTCCATCGTGGACTGTTTCGATTATATCGCAGCCGTCGGATCGTGATGGAGGGTCCGGATGAAGCCGTGTGATAAGCGTTATAAAAACACTTTTGATCGTCGCCGTTGGATCGCGATCCGACGCCCTGGATGCATCCCGCGCTATTAAATCTGAGCCGTTATAACTCTTATTTTTGACACGTGCGCTGATGGTGATCGGTGGTCCGCGTGTCCACTTCATCGACGCGCGATGATCTGTGCTCCATCCAATCCGACGCAGCTCGGTTGGCCACGTGTCCTGCACACTAAAAACACAAACGCATTAGTCCCACACGGATTAAATTGCGTGAACCTATTGGGTTTATAAGGAATGCCGATTATGAGGGTTATCGATATTCCGATTACGGAATACTTATGTTTACTATAACCCTAAGTATATGAATATCTTATGTATGTGTCACATCCGTGCCGCGTAGACGCCGCGTGGGCTCGCGTGGCGCTGCCATGCAGCCCTGAGTGCCACGTCTCATCCACGTGTCCCCGCGCGAATTATAAACCCATTTTTGCTTTTAAAATTGTTTTAACATTTAAAAATCACAAAATAAATTCAGAAAAATCCGAAAAAAATCTATAAAAATTAGAAAATTCATAACTTTTGAAATATAACTCCAAATTAATCCAAATTTCTTTCGTTTGATCCAAAATTTAATTATCTATCATTCTAAAAGGTAAAAATTGAAAAATAATGAGAGTTTTAATTTTTATTTTTATTTTAAAATTATATTTATTCTTTAAGTATTTTCTCTTAAGAAAATATAAATAAATGTTTATAAAATAATTTCTCTCATTATTTTAACTCTGAAAACATCTATAATCTCAAGTAAAGATGGGTTATTAAATTATTTATCTTTAAATCATCATATTTAACTCTAATTTAAAGTATTTTTGAGATTATAATGACTTTTTCATGGAATGATACAAAAATACACATAAATATGTTAACATGCATGGAAATGAAATCATTTATGCCTTAATATGCATTAATAATCATGTTTTATAATGTTTATTTAGCATTTTATCAAGACACCAAAGACATCTTGTGGATGGATGACCGTGTTTTGATTATGACTTACGAATCCCTAGCCACGGGATATCTAATATCATATATTGGATACGACATGAAGTTCATAAAGATGGTTGTGTGATCAAGATGGGATCATCCACTTTTGGTATTTCAGGAGATTGACTCAAGGAATGAGATGCGATGATATCCTTGGCCAAGGTAGTAGAAATATCGGAGAAGGAGTTCCCGATGATTTCTACACGCATCAGTACTAACTTCAGTGATCGATTTGGTTTTGACAGTTGACTATACCCTAAGTCATTCATGAGTCTAATGTGGATGAAGGATTATACATACATGGTAATCGATGACGGGAAGGTTCCATAAGTGAGTTCTTACATAATCCATATCTCCTAGTGTACGTGGTGTACCTTGGCACCAAATGGGCTAGCAACTCAACCTATCAATTGTGTTAAATCGATCGTTGATTAATTAATCTATATGCGGATAATTATTTAAGGTTTACCAATATGGTGTTATTTGATCTATAGAGTTATTAACTAGTGAAATATATAGAGCTAGAGGGTTACACACATAAGGTTTATAGATGTTGGTGGATATAGACATAATTATTAGGGTTTTTATGGAAAAAACCTTTTACCAAATATCTATAAATAAGTGGAAAACGACCACAACTCAAGGTGCGCATGCAAGCCTTGTGAGAATTTTATATTTTCTTATCTTTCTCTCTTAGTGAAGAGCTTTGAAGATGAGATCCAACCATTGGAGACTGTGTGGATACCGCTAGAGGCTAGACACTTGAATAGCTTCAATAACTCCTTCAAGGAAACCCTGTAAGTATGTTTTGTCATTCATACTAGATGATAAGATCATCTATTATTGGTGGATTGGTGTTTTGAATATCAGATTCAATGTTTTCCGCTGCATTCGATGTTTTGATCAAAATTTTGAAAGTTTATCTACATCAGAACCCAACATTAAAATGTTTTAATCTCAAACTTTCATCTAACAAGTTATAACAGTTGAGATGAGATGGAATCGATAGACTTCCATGGACGCAAGGCAACATCTCAGGCGTTAGATGAAGATCACACGGCAGGCTTTACGCAACGATCTAGCTTTAAGTGAACACGTGGCTTCATCTGGGCACTCTATTTCGAATCGGATAAGCGCGACTTAAGGATGACGATTCACAATCTAGCGTTTCATCTCAAACATTAATTAATGATGAAACGCCAAATCCAACGGCTACGCCTAAATTTTCCTATTTACACGCATGTTCTTCGACGAAAAATGTATTCTTAGATGTTTCGAGCTATCGAACTGTTTAGATATGTCAATCCTTGAATATCTTGATTTCTTCCTCTTCTAGATTGATTTTTCGTGTCCAGGGAGTGCTTGAAATCAATATTTTGTCGAAAGGATAAGGAGAAATTGTCTCTTGAATTCTGAATTTCATCTTAGAAATTTTAGAATAAAGAACCCTTGATCTGGAAATCAATTAGATCATTTCAAGGATGACTTTGAGTTACATTATGTGTTGTCCTCCTAATATTTTGCCCTATATCATTATATTTCACTTTATAATTGTAGATTAGGTTAATCTTATATTTATTTTTAATTTTCTCTCTAATTTTTTCTCTTTGATTTCTCCGCGAATCTTGATCCAAATTGAGTGATTTTTTATCCCATGAATTCGTCTTGGAGTTTGCTTTCCAAATCTACCAAAATTCATAATTTCTTACCTCAATTCCTTGTCTGATTTTGATTGAATTTAAAGAACACCTCAAAAATACCTTAATTCTTCATGGATTCGACCCTTATTCGTCATTATACTATCGAATTCTTTATTTTTATCTTAAATGGATGAGTTTGGAATGTGTGTTGACATGCCTCCATGTGCTTTCAATGACGGCATAGATTTGTCTCGTCAAACACCAAAGACATCTTGTAAATGGATGATTGTGTTTTGCTTAAGACTGATGAATCCCTAGCCACGGGATCTATAAAACATCATATACTGGATATGACATAAAGTCCTCAAAAATGATTGTGTGGTCAGGATGTGATCATTTGTCGTCTGTATTTGAGGAGATTGACTCAAGGAATGAGATATGATGAAATCTTAGGACAAGGTAATCGAAATATCAGAGGCGGAGTTCTCGATGATTTCTTACATGCATAAGTACTAACTTGAGTGACTGATTAGAGTTTGATAGTTGACCATGATGGATATTTTGTGGCATATAAGCCAATCACACTTTCATGTATCTTGTTTATGTTCATTGAAATGAAATTTATTCATTGTCATTCTTGTGTGATGTTTGCAATGAAGTCCATGAGCATGTGCAATGACTAAGTGAATTATGATGAGATCATAATATAGTGATCACTAGTCTTTAAACATATGTTCTAAACATTCCTATTCGTGGGACATTCAAGAAGGACATCGAATTATCCGGAAAGAATAACACTATCTAGTCCAATTCATATGATGAGTATGGCTGATCCTATAGCCATCGGTGTGGAGATACTAAGGATAGATAGTGGGTGCTCTTTGGAGAAAGAGTTCACTGA